>CAXIVM010001195.1:0-24204 GCA_964035705.1 Porites rus
AGCACGGCTGAGCTTTGAAAGCGCAAGTCGGTCTTGAAATCCTGAGCGATTTCTCGAACAAGACGCTGAAACGGTAACTTGCGAATCAGCAACTCGGTGGACTTCTGATAACGACGGATCTCTCTGAGGGCCACTGTTCCTGGCCTGTAACGGTGCGGTTTTTTCACGCCACCAGTAGCAGGAGCGCTCTTTCGAGCTGCCTTAGTAGCCAGCTGTTTACGAGGCGCTTTTCCTCCGGTGGACTTTCTCGCTGTTTGTTTGGTTCGGGCCATGACTGTGAAACTGATGTTCAGAAGATTAAAGGCTCTATGTGAAAGCTTGGCAATTTTTATGGCCGCGATTTATCAGGAGGCTGTCGCAAGCCGATTGGATATTTAAGAATTTATGTATTTCTGATTGGTTCGGCTTCGGAGACACCCTGCTTTGATTTGCATGCCTTACAATAGACAGTGGGGCGAAAGAAAATTATAATATTCTTTTGTTGTCCTTTTACTAAGAACAAATCTATGTAAACACAAGAAATAATGTTTCCCGAGAGGTCAGATTGAAGGGTATAGATTGAAAAGCAATTTCTGTTCTGCAGTGATTTAACATAGTACGAGACCTGTCCCTTTTTAAACCTTGACGATAATTCAGACAACCGAGAATGTCCGGTCGCGGCAAAGGAGGTAAAGGCTTGGGCAAAGGTGGTGCTAAGCGTCATCGTAAGATTCTACGCGATAATATCCAAGGAATTACCAAGCCAGCGATCCGTCGTCTCGCTCGCCGTGGGGGTGTAAAGCGAATTTCTGGACTGATCTACGAGGAGACACGCGGTGTTCTGAAAGTTTTCCTTGAGAACGTTATCCGCGATGCCGTGACCTACACCGAGCACGCCAAGCGTAAGACCGTTACAGCCATGGACGTAGTATACGCTCTGAAACGACAAGGACGTACTCTGTACGGTTTTGGGGGTTAGAATACACTGTGATCCCTGATCAACACTTAAACCAACGGCTCTTTTAGGAGCCAACAAATGTATGAAAAGCTCTGACCAAATACGTGATAAGAGAATTTGTTTTCATTACGATCATTGCCGAAGGTTTATACACATATGAACAAGACAACATACACCTGAAATCGATTCAGCGCTTTATTTACTGGGTGCGTCCACGCGAGTTTTTTCTTTTTTTGTGACTTTACAGCAGCGCAGTCGTTACTTATAAAGGGAAATTATTTTTTCCCGTCTAGATTAGCCTCATAGCTCTTTGCGGGGCGTACAATACTGTAAAGCTTTTGTCTTTAGTTAGTGAATAAACTGTTGCTGTACGTTGTTGTTGTCGCAGAATTAAGAGAGCAAGCTGGTTTGTGTCGTTACCGACGACGGTTTATAACTGTGTCTGTTTATTTTACGTAAACAGCTTATGTACTGAATGAAATCACGACGATCTCTTGTAATTTTGACGCAAAGAAAACAATATTTCAAGCTCAGTAGTAGCAGCAATGTTTGTTCCCGGTTGCTAGGAATGCGATGAATTGTGTACTCGTTTAAAAAGATCAGAAAGTTGTTCGATTGTCGCTTGGTATGTACCTCGAAGTTCGTATAAAAACCTGTTGGAAACAGCGCGAATGAAACCTGCATAAAAAGCAAACGCAATTTCAACTTTCATGATATAATCACATCAGTCTTTAAATTCATGTTACACCGAGCTAAACTGACCTAAGACTGGTTTCAGTTTCAAGCAATGTTGTGGTTGCTGTTGTTTCTTTCTTACATGCTATAGCCGAAATAACGCTAAATATGCTTTGGTATACGCATTTATGAACAAAACTAGGAACATGGAACCATGCAAAAACAAGTAGAAATAGCAAGTTTCCGCGAGACATAATTATTTGCGGCTAAGTATCCATCCAGTTATTAATCCCAAACTGAGACGGCGAATACTATTTGGGGGGTAGATTACAAATTTATATCGTGATTGGTCATGACTTTATTCTAGACTTGGTGGCTCCTAAAAGAGCCGTTTGTATTTATGGTTGTTGCCGTCGCTTAGTGTTGTTTCTTCTCTGTCTTTTTAGGTAGTAATACTGCCTGAATGTTGGGAAGAACACCGCCTTGAGCGATGGTGACACCGGCAAGGAGTTTGTTTAATTCTTCGTCATTTCGCACAGCCAACTGGAGGTGACGAGGAATGATTCTTGACCTTCTTGTTGTCGCGTGCTGCGTTTCCTGCTAACTCGAGGATCTCAGCACTCAGATACTCAAGTACGGCAGCCAAGTACACGGGAGCACCGGCTCCGACGCGTTCAGCGTAGTTGCCTTTACGAAGAAGGCGATGGATGCGACCAACAGGAAATTGTAGTCCTGCCCTGGAAGAACGAGTCTTTGACTTGGTGCCCTGGGCTTTACCTTTTCCTCGTCCGGTCATTTTGTCGACTAACTCGTATATTAAGTTTCAGTTTAAGTTTCAGGAGACTGTTTTCCAAGACATAACTTCGGCCGCCATAATTTATCACGCGCGGACTGCGTTTCGTGGATCAGATTGCACCAATCAAAAGTCTAACATTGGCTCATAAAAAGAAATTCTAGCCTTGCAATTGTTCTCTTTGTGTCGATTGGCGGCACGCTCCATTGTTTACACCGAGAAAAACAAAACACCAATCACCGACGAGAACTTGCGATCCGCATATTAATTGATCCTATTGAATTTGGCAACATAAATAGAAACTGTGATATCCCGAATTAGCAAACTCGATTTCGAAAAGGCAGAGATATCTTTCTTTACCATGGCACCTAAACCGATTGCAGCTAAAAAAGGAGAGAAGAAGAGCGGCGGTAAGGCAAAATCCACGTCGGGCGACAGTACGAAAAAACGGCGATCGAAACGGAAGGAGAGTTATGCGATCTACATCTACAAAGTGTTAAAGCAGGTACATCCTGACACCGGAATCTCCAGCAAAGCAATGGGTATCATGAACTCTTTCGTGAACGATATCTTCGAGCGCATTGCTACAGAATCCTCCCGTCTAGCCCACTACAACAAGAAGTCCACTATCAGCTCCCGCGAGATTCAGACAGCCATCAGACTGCTCCTTCCAGGAGAACTCGCAAAGCACGCAGTCAGTGAGGGTACCAAGGCCGTCACGAAGTACACTAGTAGCAAGTGAAAACCATTCTTCAATACCAGATCTAAACAACGGCTCTTTTAGGAGCCACCAAATGTCAAAAAAAGCAATGATCAACACTCAACACGGTTTCTTAGAGTTTTCAATCGTCATTATAAACCCCGACACTCGCTCGCTCGCACACTTGCTCCCATTAAAACGAACAAATCATTCCTCTATTTCCCCGTTCAACTTTACTTTTTACATAAAAAAAAAAAACAACAACAACAACAACAACAAAAAACAGATAAAGGTTTTAAAAGATGATTTTTATGTAAGCAAGGAGAAAAGAAGAAAAAAAAAAGAAACAAATAAACGATTGCTGGGTGACAACACGCACCGAGCCAAACAGTTTCCGCAGGATCTCCTTCCCAGCGCGATGACCACTACACCACGCCAGAGAATCAACTGACGTAATTCGTAAAACAACGTTACTTAAAAGTGTTACAGGCATGAACAGGTCACTTCGGTACTGCACTTGAGAACAAGAGAACGGTTTACCAGGCTGCAAATATATATTTTCCGGGATGTAAGGGTTTTAATACTTCAAATCAGTTAAGCGGGAGGGATTCTGACTATTCAATATTGATGTTTACGGTAGTTTTCATTACCCGGATACCTGATAACCAGTTTCTTGACTAAGGTGCATGTACTGACCACTTCGAATAAAAAGTATTTATCTTATCTGATCTGATCTGATCTGATCTGATCTTATGGAGTGGCTTTTGTTTACTCTTTTAAGGCGTCTCTAAGCCGCGGTTCAAGTAACCTTCTGCTCAACAAAAACGAAATCAGTTTCGGCAAAGGAGAAATAAATACTGTGCTATAGGTGACGGTGACCTAAGGTCAACATACTAGAGGTGATATTGGTGATGACTTTACTTTATTTGGTGGCTCCTAAAGGAGCCGGTAGTTGAATAAGCGGGCGAGTTTTACTTGCCACTGACTTTCTTGTTGACTGTTTTTTTAACCGAGGCTTTGCTTTCTTTCGCTTTCTTAGGCAACGGCTTCTTTGTAGCAGTCTTCTTTGGCACGAGAGGTGTCTTCTTCTTGCTGCTGGAAACTTTCTTACCCGGCGATTTCTTGGTTTTCTCGGCTGGTTTGCGGGCGGTCTTTTCTTTCGCGGCGACCTTCTTTATTTTTGGTTTGTTGGCTGGATCGGCGGTTTTGGTCTTCTTCGCCGGGTCTTTGGTTGCCTTTGCTTTCTGTACTTCTTTGTTGACCTTGAAAGAACCTGAAGCTCCGGACCCTTTGGTGTTGATAAATTGACCACTCTCCACGCCTCTCTTAAGAGCCATTTTAATAAAATGACTTGCTTTGTCTCCCACTTTGAAATGGTTCTTAACGTACTTGTCGACAGCCTGACGCGAGGAACCATTACGATCTTTCAGGGCGTGAAGGGCTTGTATGATCATTTCTGCATACTTAGGGTGTTCGGCCGGCTGTTTAGAAGCTTTCTTCTGGGTGCTTTTGGCAGACATGTCTCGTTATTGTCTCCACAGCGATAGCTAATGTTGGTTACTTGCGCAACTCTTTTCTTAAGTTGTTATAGCGGACCGCAGAGGGATCAGTTACTACTGATCGCGATAGATCTGTAACCTCTAAGACGTTTGCTAAGTTCTTTGAAAATGAGATGGATTGTAAACGTCAACTTAGGAAGACAGGCAGAGAGATTAACTGAACGAATAAGGAGATGTTGGGCGCAATCACTAATTTTTTGGTAAGCTTAGAGATACTAGTACTCTACTGTGTCCTGTGCAGCACTTGTGTTGTGTGTATTATCGCGAAAAACCTGTAACGGCGTAGAGTATGAGAATTATGTCTGTCTCATTTCACTAGTAACTAAAAAAGAAACAAGTAGAGACAAGGTAAGAAGTAGTTTATTGGCCATTAACTTTTATTGTCAGGTGGTGGCTCCTAAAGGAGCCGTTTGTGTTGTGAGATTGTCAGAACCGAGCTGAGCTGTTATGCACGTTCGCCCCGGATCCTACGAGCCAACTGGATATCTTTAGGCATGATGGTGACACGTTTAGCGTGAATGGCGCAAAGGTTGGTGTCCTCGAAAAGACCGACCAGGTAGGCTTCGCTAGCCTCTTGAAGAGCCAGCACGGCTGAGCTTTGAAAGCGCAAGTCGGTCTTGAAATCCTGAGCGATTTCTCGAACAAGACGCTGAAACGGTAACTTGCGAATCAGCAACTCGGTGGACTTCTGATAACGACGGATCTCTCTGAGGGCCACTGTTCCTGGCCTGTAACGGTGCGGTTTTTTCACGCCACCAGTAGCAGGAGCGCTCTTTCGAGCTGCCTTAGTAGCCAGCTGTTTACGAGGCGCTTTTCCTCCGGTGGACTTTCTCGCTGTTTGCTTGGTTCGGGCCATGACTGTGAAACTGATGTTCAGAAGATTAAAGGCTCTATGTGAAAGCTTGGCAATTTTTATGGCCGCGATTTATCAGGAGGCTGTCGCAAGCCGATTGGATATTTAAGAATTTATGTATTTCTGATTGGTTCGGCTTCGGAGACACCCTGCTTTGATTTGCATGCCTTACAATAGACAGTGGGGCGAAAGAAAATTATAATATTCTTTTGTTGTCCTTTTACTAAGAACAAATCTATGTAAACACAAGAAATAATGTTTCCCGAGAGGTCAGATTGAAGGGTATAGATTGAAAAGCAATTTCTGTTCTGCAGTGATTTAACATAGTACGAGACCTGTCCCTTTTTAAACCTTGACGATAATTCAGACAACCGAGAATGTCCGGTCGCGGCAAAGGAGGTAAAGGCTTGGGCAAAGGTGGTGCTAAGCGTCATCGTAAGATTCTACGCGATAATATCCAAGGAATTACCAAGCCAGCGATCCGTCGTCTCGCTCGCCGTGGGGGTGTAAAGCGAATTTCTGGACTGATCTACGAGGAGACACGCGGTGTTCTGAAAGTTTTCCTTGAGAACGTTATCCGCGATGCCGTGACCTACACCGAGCACGCCAAGCGTAAGACCGTTACAGCCATGGACGTAGTATACGCTCTGAAACGACAAGGACGTACTCTGTACGGTTTTGGGGGTTAGAATACACTGTGATCCCTGATCAACACTTAAACCAACGGCTCTTTTAGGAGCCAACAAATGTATGAAAAGCTCTGACCAAATACGTGATAAGAGAATTTGTTTTCATTACGATCATTGCCGAAGGTTTATACACATATGAACAAGACAACATACACCTGAAATCGATTCAGCGCTTTATTTACTGGGTGCGTCCACGCGAGTTTTTTCTTTTTTTGTGACTTTACAGCAGCGCAGTCGTTACTTATAAAGGGAAATTATTTTTTCCCGTCTAGATTAGCCTCATAGCTCTTTGCGGGGCGTACAATACTGTAAAGCTTTTGTCTTTAGTTAGTGAATAAACTGTTGCTGTACGTTGTTGTTGTCGCAGAATTAAGAGAGCAAGCTGGTTTGTGTCGTTACCGACGACGGTTTATAACTGTGTCTGTTTATTTTACGTAAACAGCTTATGTACTGAATGAAATCACGACGATCTCTTGTAATTTTGACGCAAAGAAAACAATATTTCAAGCTCAGTAGTAGCAGCAATGTTTGTTCCCGGTTGCTAGGAATGCGATGAATTGTGTACTCGTTTAAAAAGATCAGAAAGTTGTTCGATTGTCGCTTGGTATGTACCTCGAAGTTCGTATAAAAACCTGTTGGAAACAGCGCGAATGAAACCTGCATAAAAAGCAAACGCAATTTCAACTTTCATGATATAATCACATCAGTCTTTAAATTCATGTTACACCGAGCTAAACTGACCTAAGACTGGTTTCAGTTTCAAGCAATGTTGTGGTTGCTGTTGTTTCTTTCTTACATGCTATAGCCGAAATAACGCTAAATATGCTTTGGTATACGCATTTATGAACAAAACTAGGAACATGGAACCATGCAAAAACAAGTAGAAATAGCAAGTTTCCGCGAGACATAATTATTTGCGGCTAAGTATCCATCCAGTTATTAATCCCAAACTGAGACGGCGAATACTATTTGGGGGGTAGATTACAAATTTATATCGTGATTGGTCATGACTTTATTCTAGACTTGGTGGCTCCTAAAAGAGCCGTTTGTATTTATGGTTGTTGCCGTCGCTTAGTGTTGTTTCTTCTCTGTCTTTTTAGGTAGTAATACTGCCTGAATGTTGGGAAGAACACCGCCTTGAGCGATGGTGACACCGGCAAGGAGTTTGTTTAATTCTTCGTCATTTCGCACAGCCAACTGGAGGTGACGAGGAATGATTCTTGACTTCTTGTTGTCGCGTGCTGCGTTTCCTGCTAACTCGAGGATCTCAGCACTCAGATACTCAAGTACGGCAGCCAAGTACACGGGAGCACCGGCTCCGACGCGTTCAGCGTAGTTGCCTTTACGAAGAAGGCGATGGATGCGACCAACAGGAAATTGTAGTCCTGCCCTGGAAGAACGAGTCTTTGACTTGGTGCCCTGGGCTTTACCTTTTCCTCGTCCGGTCATTTTGTCGACTAACTCGTATATTAAGTTTCAGTTTAAGTTTCAGGAGACTGTTTTCCAAGACATAACTTCGGCCGCCATAATTTATCACGCGCGGACTGCGTTTCGTGGATCAGATTGCACCAATCAAAAGTCTAACATTGGCTCATAAAAAGAAATTCTAGCCTTGCAATTGTTCTCTTTGTGTCGATTGGCGGCACGCTCCATTGTTTACACCGAGAAAAACAAAACACCAATCACCGACGAGAACTTGCGATCCGCATATTAATTGATCCTATTGAATTTGGCAACATAAATAGAAACTGTGATATCCCGAATTAGCAAACTCGATTTCGAAAAGGCAGAGATATCTTTCTTTACCATGGCACCTAAACCGATTGCAGCTAAAAAAGGAGAGAAGAAGAGCGGCGGTAAGGCAAAATCCACGTCGGGCGACAGTACGAAAAAACGGCGATCGAAACGGAAGGAGAGTTATGCGATCTACATCTACAAAGTGTTAAAGCAGGTACATCCTGACACCGGAATCTCCAGCAAAGCAATGGGTATCATGAACTCTTTCGTGAACGATATCTTCGAGCGCATTGCTACAGAATCCTCCCGTCTAGCCCACTACAACAAGAAGTCCACTATCAGCTCCCGCGAGATTCAGACAGCCATCAGACTGCTCCTTCCAGGAGAACTCGCAAAGCACGCAGTCAGTGAGGGTACCAAGGCCGTCACGAAGTACACTAGTAGCAAGTGAAAACCATTCTTCAATACCAGATCTAAACAACGGCTCTTTTAGGAGCCACCAAATGTCAAAAAAAGCAATGATCAACACTCAACACGGTTTCTTAGAGTTTTCAATCGTCATTATAAACCCCGACACTCGCTCGCTCGCACACTTGCTCCCATTAAAACGAACAAATCATTCCTCTATTTCCCCGTTCAACTTTACTTTTTACATAAAAAAAAAAACAACAACAACAACAACAACAAAAAACAGATAAAGGTTTTAAAAGATGATTTTTATGTAAGCAAGGAGAAAAGAAGAAAAAAAAAAGAAACAAATAAACGATTGCTGGGTGACAACACGCACCGAGCCAAACAGTTTCCGCAGGATCTCCTTCCCAGCGCGATGACCACTACACCACGCCAGAGAATCAACTGACGTAATTCGTAAAACAACGTTACTTAAAAGTGTTACAGGCATGAACAGGTCACTTCGGTACTGCACTTGAGAACAAGAGAACGGTTTACCAGGCTGCAAATATATATTTTCCGGGATGTAAGGGTTTTAATACTTCAAATCAGTTAAGCGGGAGGGATTCTGACTATTCAATATTGATGTTTACGGTAGTTTTCATTACCCGGATACCTGATAACCAGTTTCTTGACTAAGGTGCATGTACTGACCACTTCGAATAAAAAGTATTTATCTTATCTGATCTGATCTGATCTGATCTGATCTTATGGAGTGGCTTTTGTTTACTCTTTTAAGGCGTCTCTAAGCCGCGGTTCAAGTAACCTTCTGCTCAACAAAAACGAAATCAGTTTCGGCAAAGGAGAAATAAATACTGTGCTATAGGTGACGGTGACCTAAGGTCAACATACTAGAGGTGATATTGGTGATGACTTTACTTTATTTGGTGGCTCCTAAAGGAGCCGGTAGTTGAATAAGCGGGCGAGTTTTACTTGCCACTGACTTTCTTGTTGACTGTTTTTTTAACCGAGGCTTTGCTTTCTTTCGCTTTCTTAGGCAACGGCTTCTTTGTAGCAGTCTTCTTTGGCACGAGAGGTGTCTTCTTCTTGCTGCTGGAAACTTTCTTACCCGGCGATTTCTTGGTTTTCTCGGCTGGTTTGCGGGCGGTCTTTTCTTTCGCGGCGACCTTCTTTATTTTTGGTTTGTTGGCTGGATCGGCGGTTTTGGTCTTCTTCGCCGGGTCTTTGGTTGCCTTTGCTTTCTGTACTTCTTTGTTGACCTTGAAAGAACCTGAAGCTCCGGACCCTTTGGTGTTGATAAATTGACCACTCTCCACGCCTCTCTTAAGAGCCATTTTAATAAAATGACTTGCTTTGTCTCCCACTTTGAAATGGTTCTTAACGTACTTGTCGACAGCCTGACGCGAGGAACCATTACGATCTTTCAGGGCGTGAAGGGCTTGTATGATCATTTCTGCATACTTAGGGTGTTCGGCCGGCTGTTTAGAAGCTTTCTTCTGGGTGCTTTTGGCAGACATGTCTCGTTATTGTCTCCACAGCGATAGCTAATGTTGGTTACTTGCGCAACTCTTTTCTTAAGTTGTTATAGCGGACCGCAGAGGGATCAGTTACTACTGATCGCGATAGGATCTGTAACCTCTAAGACGTTTGCTAAGTTCTTTGAAAATGAGATGGATTGTAAACGTCAACTTAGGAAGACAGGCAGAGAGATTAACTGAACGAATAAGGAGATGTTGGGCGCAATCACTAATTTTTTGGTAAGCTTAGAGATACTAGTACTCTACTGTGTCCTGTGCAGCACTTGTGTTGTGTGTATTATCGCGAAAAACCTGTAACGGCGTAGAGTATGAGAATTATGTCTGTCTCATTTCACTAGTAACTAAAAAAGAAACAAGTAGAGACAAGGTAAGAAGTAGTTTATTGGCCATTAACTTTTATTGTCAGGTGGTGGCTCCTAAAGGAGCCGTTTGTGTTGTGAGATTGTCAGAACCGAGCTGAGCTGTTATGCACGTTCGCCCCGGATCCTACGAGCCAACTGGATATCTTTAGGCATGATGGTGACACGTTTAGCGTGAATGGCGCAAAGGTTGGTGTCCTCGAAAAGACCGACCAGGTAGGCTTCGCTAGCCTCTTGAAGAGCCAGCACGGCTGAGCTTTGAAAGCGCAAGTCGGTCTTGAAATCCTGAGCGATTTCTCGAACAAGACCTGAAACGGTAACTTGCGAATCAGCAACTCGGTGGACTTCTGATAACGACGGATCTCTCTGAGGGCCACTGTTCCTGGCCTGTAACGGTGCGGTTTTTTCACGCCACCAGTAGCAGGAGCGCTCTTTCGAGCTGCCTTAGTAGCCAGCTGTTTACGAGGCGCTTTTCCTCCGGTGGACTTTCTCGCTGTTTGTTTGGTTCGGGCCATGACTGTGAAACTGATGTTCAGAAGATTAAAGGCTCTATGTGAAAGCTTGGCAATTTTTATGGCCGCGATTTATCAGGAGGCTGTCGCAAGCCGATTGGATATTTAAGAATTTATGTATTTCTGATTGGTTCGGCTTCGGAGACACCCTGCTTTGATTTGCATGCCTTACAATAGACAGTGGGGCGAAAGAAAATTATAATATTCTTTTGTTGTCCTTTTACTAAGAACAAATCTATGTAAACACAAGAAATAATGTTTCCCGAGAGGTCAGATTGAAGGGTATAGATTGAAAAGCAATTTCTGTTCTGCAGTGATTTAACATAGTACGAGACCTGTCCCTTTTTAAACCTTGACGATAATTCAGACAACCGAGAATGTCCGGTCGCGGCAAAGGAGGTAAAGGCTTGGGCAAAGGTGGTGCTAAGCGTCATCGTAAGATTCTACGCGATAATATCCAAGGAATTACCAAGCCAGCGATCCGTCGTCTCGCTCGCCGTGGGGGTGTAAAGCGAATTTCTGGACTGATCTACGAGGAGACACGCGGTGTTCTGAAAGTTTTCCTTGAGAACGTTATCCGCGATGCCGTGACCTACACCGAGCACGCCAAGCGTAAGACCGTTACAGCCATGGACGTAGTATACGCTCTGAAACGACAAGGACGTACTCTGTACGGTTTTGGGGGTTAGAATACACTGTGATCCCTGATCAACACTTAAACCAACGGCTCTTTTAGGAGCCAACAAATGTATGAAAAGCTCTGACCAAATACGTGATAAGAGAATTTGTTTTCATTACGATCATTGCCGAAGGTTTATACACATATGAACAAGACAACATACACCTGAAATCGATTCAGCGCTTTATTTACTGGGTGCGTCCACGCGAGTTTTTTCTTTTTTTGTGACTTTACAGCAGCGCAGTCGTTACTTATAAAGGGAAATTATTTTTTCCCGTCTAGATTAGCCTCATAGCTCTTTGCGGGGCGTACAATACTGTAAAGCTTTTGTCTTTAGTTAGTGAATAAACTGTTGCTGTACGTTGTTGTTGTCGCAGAATTAAGAGAGCAAGCTGGTTTGTGTCGTTACCGACGACGGTTTATAACTGTGTCTGTTTATTTTACGTAAACAGCTTATGTACTGAATGAAATCACGACGATCTCTTGTAATTTTGACGCAAAGAAAACAATATTTCAAGCTCAGTAGTAGCAGCAATGTTTGTTCCCGGTTGCTAGGAATGCGATGAATTGTGTACTCGTTTAAAAAGATCAGAAAGTTGTTCGATTGTCGCTTGGTATGTACCTCGAAGTTCGTATAAAAACCTGTTGGAAACAGCGCGAATGAAACCTGCATAAAAAGCAAACGCAATTTCAACTTTCATGATATAATCACATCAGTCTTTAAATTCATGTTACACCGAGCTAAACTGACCTAAGACTGGTTTCAGTTTCAAGCAATGTTGTGGTTGCTGTTGTTTCTTTCTTACATGCTATAGCCGAAATAACGCTAAATATGCTTTGGTATACGCATTTATGAACAAAACTAGGAACATGGAACCATGCAAAAACAAGTAGAAATAGCAAGTTTCCGCGAGACATAATTATTTGCGGCTAAGTATCCATCCAGTTATTAATCCCAAACTGAGACGGCGAATACTATTTGGGGGGTAGATTACAAATTTATATCGTGATTGGTCATGACTTTATTCTAGACTTGGTGGCTCCTAAAAGAGCCGTTTGTATTTATGGTTGTTGCCGTCGCTTAGTGTTGTTTCTTCTCTGTCTTTTTAGGTAGTAATACTGCCTGAATGTTGGGAAGAACACCGCCTTGAGCGATGGTGACACCGGCAAGGAGTTTGTTTAATTCTTCGTCATTTCGCACAGCCAACTGGAGGTGACGAGGAATGATTCTTGACTTCTTGTTGTCGCGTGCTGCGTTTCCTGCTAACTCGAGGATCTCAGCACTCAGATACTCAAGTACGGCAGCCAAGTACACGGGAGCACCGGCTCCGACGCGTTCAGCGTAGTTGCCTTTACGAAGAAGGCGATGGATGCGACCAACAGGAAATTGTAGTCCTGCCCTGGAAGAACGAGTCTTTGACTTGGTGCCCTGGGCTTTACCTTTTCCTCGTCCGGTCATTTTGTCGACTAACTCGTATATTAAGTTTCAGTTTAAGTTTCAGGAGACTGTTTTCCAAGACATAACTTCGGCCGCCATAATTTATCACGCGCGGACTGCGTTTCGTGGATCAGATTGCACCAATCAAAAGTCTAACATTGGCTCATAAAAAGAAATTCTAGCCTTGCAATTGTTCTCTTTGTGTCGATTGGCGGCACGCTCCATTGTTTACACCGAGAAAAACAAAACACCAATCACCGACGAGAACTTGCGATCCGCATATTAATTGATCCTATTGAATTTGGCAACATAAATAGAAACTGTGATATCCCGAATTAGCAAACTCGATTTCGAAAAGGCAGAGATATCTTTCTTTACCATGGCACCTAAACCGATTGCAGCTAAAAAAGGAGAGAAGAAGAGCGGCGGTAAGGCAAAATCCACGTCGGGCGACAGTACGAAAAAACGGCGATCGAAACGGAAGGAGAGTTATGCGATCTACATCTACAAAGTGTTAAAGCAGGTACATCCTGACACCGGAATCTCCAGCAAAGCAATGGGTATCATGAACTCTTTCGTGAACGATATCTTCGAGCGCATTGCTACAGAATCCTCCCGTCTAGCCCACTACAACAAGAAGTCCACTATCAGCTCCCGCGAGATTCAGACAGCCATCAGACTGCTCCTTCCAGGAGAACTCGCAAAGCACGCAGTCAGTGAGGGTACCAAGGCCGTCACGAAGTACACTAGTAGCAAGTGAAAACCATTCTTCAATACCAGATCTAAACAACGGCTCTTTTAGGAGCCACCAAATGTCAAAAAAAGCAATGATCAACACTCAACACGGTTTCTTAGAGTTTTCAATCGTCATTATAAACCCCGACACTCGCTCGCTCGCACACTTGCTCCCATTAAAACGAACAAATCATTCCTCTATTTCCCCGTTCAACTTTACTTTTTACATAAAAAAAAAAAAACAACAACAACAACAACAACAAAAAACAGATAAAGGTTTTAAAAGATGATTTTTATGTAAGCAAGGAGAAAAGAAGAAAAAAAAAAGAAACAAATAAACGATTGCTGGGTGACAACACGCACCGAGCCAAACAGTTTCCGCAGGATCTCCTTCCCAGCGCGATGACCACTACACCACGCCAGAGAATCAACTGACGTAATTCGTAAAACAACGTTACTTAAAAGTGTTACAGGCATGAACAGGTCACTTCGGTACTGCACTTGAGAACAAGAGAACGGTTTACCAGGCTGCAAATATATATTTTCCGGGATGTAAGGGTTTTAATACTTCAAATCAGTTAAGCGGGAGGGATTCTGACTATTCAATATTGATGTTTACGGTAGTTTTCATTACCCGGATACCTGATAACCAGTTTCTTGACTAAGGTGCATGTACTGACCACTTCGAATAAAAAGTATTTATCTTATCTGATCTGATCTGATCTGATCTGATCTTATGGAGTGGCTTTTGTTTACTCTTTTAAGGCGTCTCTAAGCCGCGGTTCAAGTAACCTTCTGCTCAACAAAAACGAAATCAGTTTCGGCAAAGGAGAAATAAATACTGTGCTATAGGTGACGGTGACCTAAGGTCAACATACTAGAGGTGATATTGGTGATGACTTTACTTTATTTGGTGGCTCCTAAAGGAGCCGGTAGTTGAATAAGCGGGCGAGTTTTACTTGCCACTGACTTTCTTGTTGACTGTTTTTTTAACCGAGGCTTTGCTTTCTTTCGCTTTCTTAGGCAACGGCTTCTTTGTAGCAGTCTTCTTTGGCACGAGAGGTGTCTTCTTCTTGCTGCTGGAAACTTTCTTACCCGGCGATTTCTTGGTTTTCTCGGCTGGTTTGCGGGCGGTCTTTTCTTTCGCGGCGACCTTCTTTATTTTTGGTTTGTTGGCTGGATCGGCGGTTTTGGTCTTCTTCGCCGGGTCTTTGGTTGCCTTTGCTTTCTGTACTTCTTTGTTGACCTTGAAAGAACCTGAAGCTCCGGACCCTTTGGTGTTGATAAATTGACCACTCTCCACGCCTCTCTTAAGAGCCATTTTAATAAAATGACTTGCTTTGTCTCCCACTTTGAAATGGTTCTTAACGTACTTGTCGACAGCCTGACGCGAGGAACCATTACGATCTTTCAGGGCGTGAAGGGCTTGTATGATCATTTCTGCATACTTAGGGTGTTCGGCCGGCTGTTTAGAAGCTTTCTTCTGGGTGCTTTTGGCAGACATGTCTCGTTATTGTCTCCACAGCGATAGCTAATGTTGGTTACTTGCGCAACTCTTTTCTTAAGTTGTTATAGCGGACCGCAGAGGGATCAGTTACTACTGATCGCGATAGATCTGTAACCTCTAAGACGTTTGCTAAGTTCTTTGAAAATGAGATGGATTGTAAACGTCAACTTAGGAAGACAGGCAGAGAGATTAACTGAACGAATAAGGAGATGTTGGGCGCAATCACTAATTTTTTGGTAAGCTTAGAGATACTAGTACTCTACTGTGTCCTGTGCAGCACTTGTGTTGTGTGTATTATCGCGAAAAACCTGTAACGGCGTAGAGTATGAGAATTATGTCTGTCTCATTTCACTAGTAACTAAAAAAGAAACAAGTAGAGACAAGGTAAGAAGTAGTTTATTGGCCATTAACTTTTATTGTCAGGTGGTGGCTCCTAAAGGAGCCGTTTGTGTTGTGAGATTGTCAGAACCGAGCTGAGCTGTTATGCACGTTCGCCCCGGATCCTACGAGCCAACTGGATATCTTTAGGCATGATGGTGACACGTTTAGCGTGAATGGCGCAAAGGTTGGTGTCCTCGAAAAGACCGACCAGGTAGGCTTCGCTAGCCTCTTGAAGAGCCAGCACGGCTGAGCTTTGAAAGCGCAAGTCGGTCTTGAAATCCTGAGCGATTTCTCGAACAAGACGCTGAAACGGTAACTTGCGAATCAGCAACTCGGTGGACTTCTGATAACGACGGATCTCTCTGAGGGCCACTGTTCCTGGCCTGTAACGGTGCGGTTTTTTCACGCCACCAGTAGCAGGAGCGCTCTTTCGAGCTGCCTTAGTAGCCAGCTGTTTACGAGGCGCTTTTCCTCCGGTGGACTTTCTCGCTGTTTGTTTGGTTCGGGCCATGACTGTGAAACTGATGTTCAGAAGATTAAAGGCTCTATGTGAAAGCTTGGCAATTTTTATGGCCGCGATTTATCAGGAGGCTGTCGCAAGCCGATTGGATATTTAAGAATTTATGTATTTCTGATTGGTTCGGCTTCGGAGACACCCTGCTTTGATTTGCATGCCTTACAATAGACAGTGGGGCGAAAGAAAATTATAATATTCTTTTGTTGTCCTTTTACTAAGAACAAATCTATGTAAACACAAGAAATAATGTTTCCCGAGAGGTCAGATTGAAGGGTATAGATTGAAAAGCAATTTCTGTTCTGCAGTGATTTAACATAGTACGAGACCTGTCCCTTTTTAAACCTTGACGATAATTCAGACAACCGAGAATGTCCGGTCGCGGCAAAGGAGGTAAAGGCTTGGGCAAAGGTGGTGCTAAGCGTCATCGTAAGATTCTACGCGATAATATCCAAGGAATTACCAAGCCAGCGATCCGTCGTCTCGCTCGCCGTGGGGGTGTAAAGCGAATTTCTGGACTGATCTACGAGGAGACACGCGGTGTTCTGAAAGTTTTCCTTGAGAACGTTATCCGCGATGCCGTGACCTACACCGAGCACGCCAAGCGTAAGACCGTTACAGCCATGGACGTAGTATACGCTCTGAAACGACAAGGACGTACTCTGTACGGTTTTGGGGGTTAGAATACACTGTGATCCCTGATCAACACTTAAACCAACGGCTCTTTTAGGAGCCAACAAATGTATGAAAAGCTCTGACCAAATACGTGATAAGAGAATTTGTTTTCATTACGATCATTGCCGAAGGTTTATACACATATGAACAAGACAACATACACCTGAAATCGATTCAGCGCTTTATTTACTGGGTGCGTCCACGCGAGTTTTTTCTTTTTTTGTGACTTTACAGCAGCGCAGTCGTTACTTATAAAGGGAAATTATTTTTTCCCGTCTAGATTAGCCTCATAGCTCTTTGCGGGGCGTACAATACTGTAAAGCTTTTGTCTTTAGTTAGTGAATAAACTGTTGCTGTACGTTGTTGTTGTCGCAGAATTAAGAGAGCAAGCTGGTTTGTGTCGTTACCGACGACGGTTTATAACTGTGTCTGTTTATTTTACGTAAACAGCTTATGTACTGAATGAAATCACGACGATCTCTTGTAATTTTGACGCAAAGAAAACAATATTTCAAGCTCAGTAGTAGCAGCAATGTTTGTTCCCGGTTGCTAGGAATGCGATGAATTGTGTACTCGTTTAAAAAGATCAGAAAGTTGTTCGATTGTCGCTTGGTATGTACCTCGAAGTTCGTATAAAAACCTGTTGGAAACAGCGCGAATGAAACCTGCATAAAAAGCAAACGCAATTTCAACTTTCATGATATAATCACATCAGTCTTTAAATTCATGTTACACCGAGCTAAACTGACCTAAGACTGGTTTCAGTTTCAAGCAATGTTGTGGTTGCTGTTGTTTCTTTCTTACATGCTATAGCCGAAATAACGCTAAATATGCTTTGGTATACGCATTTATGAACAAAACTAGGAACATGGAACCATGCAAAAACAAGTAGAAATAGCAAGTTTCCGCGAGACATAATTATTTGCGGCTAAGTATCCATCCAGTTATTAATCCCAAACTGAGACGGCGAATACTATTTGGGGGGTAGATTACAAATTTATATCGTGATTGGTCATGACTTTATTCTAGACTTGGTGGCTCCTAAAAGAGCCGTTTGTATTTATGGTTGTTGCCGTCGCTTAGTGTTGTTTCTTCTCTGTCTTTTTAGGTAGTAATACTGCCTGAATGTTGGGAAGAACACCGCCTTGAGCGATGGTGACACCGGCAAGGAGTTTGTTTAATTCTTCGTCATTTCGCACAGCCAACTGGAGGTGACGAGGAATGATTCTTGACTTCTTGTTGTCGCGTGCTGCGTTTCCTGCTAACTCGAGGATCTCAGCACTCAGATACTCAAGTACGGCAGCCAAGTACACGGGAGCACCGGCTCCGACGCGTTCAGCGTAGTTGCCTTTACGAAGAAGGCGATGGATGCGACCAACAGGAAATTGTAGTCCTGCCCTGGAAGAACGAGTCTTTGACTTGGTGCCCTGGGCTTTACCTTTTCCTCGTCCGGTCATTTTGTCGACTAACTCGTATATTAAGTTTCAGTTTAAGTTTCAGGAGACTGTTTTCCAAGACATAACTTCGGCCGCCATAATTTATCACGCGCGGACTGCGTTTCGTGGATCAGATTGCACCAATCAAAAGTCTAACATTGGCTCATAAAAAGAAATTCTAGCCTTGCAATTGTTCTCTTTGTGTCGATTGGCGGCACGCTCCATTGTTTACACCGAGAAAAACAAAACACCAATCACCGACGAGAACTTGCGATCCGCATATTAATTGATCCTATTGAATTTGGCAACATAAATAGAAACTGTGATATCCCGAATTAGCAAACTCGATTTCGAAAAGGCAGAGATATCTTTCTTTACCATGGCACCTAAACCGATTGCAGCTAAAAAAGGAGAGAAGAAGAGCGGCGGTAAGGCAAAATCCACGTCGGGCGACAGTACGAAAAAACGGCGATCGAAACGGAAGGAGAGTTATGCGATCTACATCTACAAAGTGTTAAAGCAGGTACATCCTGACACCGGAATCTCCAGCAAAGCAATGGGTATCATGAACTCTTTCGTGAACGATATCTTCGAGCGCATTGCTACAGAATCCTCCCGTCTAGCCCACTACAACAAGAAGTCCACTATCAGCTCCCGCGAGATTCAGACAGCCATCAGACTGCTCCTTCCAGGAGAACTCGCAAAGCACGCAGTCAGTGAGGGTACCAAGGCCGTCACGAAGTACACTAGTAGCAAGTGAAAACCATTCTTCAATACCAGATCTAAACAACGGCTCTTTTAGGAGCCACCAAATGTCAAAAAAAGCAATGATCAACACTCAACACGGTTTCTTAGAGTTTTCAATCGTCATTATAAACCCCGACACTCGCTCGCTCGCACACTTGCTCCCATTAAAACGAACAAATCATTCCTCTATTTCCCCGTTCAACTTTACTTTTTACATAAAAAAAAAAAACAACAACAACAACAACAACAAAAAACAGATAAAGGTTTTAAAAGATGATTTTTATGTAAGCAAGGAGAAAAGAAGAAAAAAAAAAGAAACAAATAAACGATTGCTGGGTGACAACACGCACCGAGCCAAACAGTTTCCGCAGGATCTCCTTCCCAGCGCGATGACCACTACACCACGCCAGAGAATCAACTGACGTAATTCGTAAAACAACGTTACTTAAAAGTGTTACAGGCATGAACAGGTCACTTCGGTACTGCACTTGAGAACAAGAGAACGGTTTACCAGGCTGCAAATATATATTTTCCGGGATGTAAGGGTTTTAATACTTCAAATCAGTTAAGCGGGAGGGATTCTGACTATTCAATATTGATGTTTACGGTAGTTTTCATTACCCGGATACCTGATAACCAGTTTCTTGACTAAGGTGCATGTACTGACCACTTCGAATAAAAAGTATTTATCTTATCTGATCTGATCTGATCTGATCTGATCTTATGGAGTGGCTTTTGTTTACTCTTTTAAGGCGTCTCTAAGCCGCGGTTCAAGTAACCTTCTGCTCAACAAAAACGAAATCAGTTTCGGCAAAGGAGAAATAAATACTGTGCTATAGGTGACGGTGACCTAAGGTCAACATACTAGAGGTGATATTGGTGATGACTTTACTTTATTTGGTGGCTCCTAAAGGAGCCGGTAGTTGAATAAGCGGGCGAGTTTTACTTGCCACTGACTTTCTTGTTGACTGTTTTTTTAACCGAGGCTTTGCTTTCTTTCGCTTTCTTAGGCAACGGCTTCTTTGTAGCAGTCTTCTTTGGCACGAGAGGTGTCTTCTTCTTGCTGCTGGAAACTTTCTTACCCGGCGATTTCTTGGTTTTCTCGGCTGGTTTGCGGGCGGTCTTTTCTTTCGCGGCGACCTTCTTTATTTTTGGTTTGTTGGCTGGATCGGCGGTTTTGGTCTTCTTCGCCGGGTCTTTGGTTGCCTTTGCTTTCTGTACTTCTTTGTTGACCTTGAAAGAACCTGAAGCTCCGGACCCTTTGGTGTTGATAAATTGACCACTCTCCACGCCTCTCTTAAGAGCCATTTTAATAAAATGACTTGCTTTGTCTCCCACTTTGAAATGGTTCTTAACGTACTTGTCGACAGCCTGACGCGAGGAACCATTACGATCTTTCAGGGCGTGAAGGGCTTGTATGATCATTTCTGCATACTTAGGGTGTTCGGCCGGCTGTTTAGAAGCTTTCTTCTGGGTGCTTTTGGCAGACATGTCTCGTTATTGTCTCCACAGCGATAGCTAATGTTGGTTACTTGCGCAACTCTTTTCTTAAGTTGTTATAGCGGACCGCAGAGGGATCAGTTACTACTGATCGCGATAGATCTGTAACCTCTAAGACGTTTGCTAAGTTCTTTGAAAATGAGATGGATTGTAAACGTCAACTTAGGAAGACAGGCAGAGAGATTAACTGAACGAATAAGGAGATGTTGGGCGCAATCACTAATTTTTTGGTAAGCTTAGAGATACTAGTACTCTACTGTGTCCTGTGCAGCACTTGTGTTGTGTGTATTATCGCGAAAAACCTGTAACGGCGTAGAGTATGAGAATTATGTCTGTCTCATTTCACTAGTAACTAAAAAAGAAACAAGTAGAGACAAGGTAAGAAGTAGTTTATTGGCCATTAACTTTTATTGTCAGGTGGTGGCTCCTAAAGGAGCCGTTTGTGTTGTGAGATTGTCAGAACCGAGCTGAGCTGTTATGCACGTTCGCCCCGGATCCTACGAGCCAACTGGATATCTTTAGGCATGATGGTGACACGTTTAGCGTGAATGGCGCAAAGGTTGGTGTCCTCGAAAAGACCGACCAGGTAGGCTTCGCTAGCCTCTTGAAGAGCCAGCACGGCTGAGCTTTGAAAGCGCAAGTCGGTCTTGAAATCCTGAGCGATTTCTCGAACAAGACGCTGAAACGGTAACTTGCGAATCAGCAACTCGGTGGACTTCTGATAACGACGGATCTCTCTGAGGGCCACTGTTCCTGGCCTGTAACGGTGCGGTTTTTTCACGCCACCAGTAGCAGGAGCGCTCTTTCGAGCTGCCTTAGTAGCCAGCTGTTTACGAGGCGCTTTTCCTCCGGTGGACTTTCTCGCTGTTTGTTTGGTTCGGGCCATGACTGTGAAACTGATGTTCAGAAGATTAAAGGCTCTATGTGAAAGCTTGGCAATTTTTATGGCCGCGATTTATCAGGAGGCTGTCGCAAGCCGATTGGATATTTAAGAATTTATGTATTTCTGATTGGTTCGGCTTCGGAGACACCTGCTTTGATTTGCATGCCTTACAATAGACAGTGGGGCGAAAGAAAATTATAATATTCTTTTGTTGTCCTTTTACTAAGAACAAATCTATGTAAACACAAGAAATAATGTTTCCCGAGAGGTCAGATTGAAGGGTATAGATTGAAAAGCAATTTCTGTTCTGCAGTGATTTAACATAGTACGAGACCTGTCCCTTTTTAAACCTTGACGATAATTCAGACAACCGAGAATGTCCGGTCGCGGCAAAGGAGGTAAAGGCTTGGGCAAAGGTGGTGCTAAGCGTCATCGTAAGATTCTACGCGATAATATCCAAGGAATTACCAAGCCAGCGATCCGTCGTCTCGCTCGCCGTGGGGGTGTAAAGCGAATTTCTGGACTGATCTACGAGGAGACACGCGGTGTTCTGAAAGTTTTCCTTGAGAACGTTATCCGCGATGCCGTGACCTACACCGAGCACGCCAAGCGTAAGACCGTTACAGCCATGGACGTAGTATACGCTCTGAAACGACAAGGACGTACTCTGTACGGTTTTGGGGGTTAGAATACACTGTGATCCCTGATCAACACTTAAAACCAACGGCTCTTTTAGGAGCCAACAAATGTATGAAAAGCTCTGACCAAATACGTGATAAGAGAATTTGTTTTCATTACGATCATTGCCGAAGGTTTATACACATATGAACAAGACAACATACACCTGAAATCGATTCAGCGCTTTATTTACTGGGTGCGTCCACGCGAGTTTTTTCTTTTTTTGTGACTTTACAGCAGCGCAGTCGTTACTTATAAAGGGAAATTATTTTTTCCCGTCTAGATTAGCCTCATAGCTCTTTGCGGGGCGTACAATACTGTAAAGCTTTTGTCTTTAGTTAGTGAATAAACTGTTGCTGTACGTTGTTGTTGTCGCAGAATTAAGAGAGCAAGCTGGTTTGTGTCGTTACCGACGACGGTTTATAACTGTGTCTGTTTATTTTACGTAAACAGCTTATGTACTGAATGAAATCACGACGATCTCTTGTAATTTTGACGCAAAGAAAACAATATTTCAAGCTCAGTAGTAGCAGCAATGTTTGTTCCCGGTTGCTAGGAATGCGATGAATTGTGTACTCGTTTAAAAAGATCAGAAAGTTGTTCGATTGTCGCTTGGTATGTACCTCGAAGTTCGTATAAAAACCTGTTGGAAACAGCGCGAATGAAACCTGCATAAAAAGCAAACGCAATTTCAACTTTCATGATATAATCACATCAGTCTTTAAATTCATGTTACACCGAGCTAAACTGACCTAAGACTGGTTTCAGTTTCAAGCAATGTTGTGGTTGCTGTTGTTTCTTTCTTACATGCTATAGCCGAAATAACGCTAAATATGCTTTGGTATACGCATTTATGAACAAAACTAGGAACATGGAACCATGCAAAAACAAGTAGAAATAGCAAGTTTCCGCGAGACATAATTATTTGCGGCTAAGTATCCATCCAGTTATTAATCCCCAAACTGAGACGGCGAATACTATTTGGGGGGTAGATTACAAATTTATATCGTGATTGGTCATGACTTTATTCTAGACTTGGTGGCTCCTAAAAGAGCCGTTTGTATTTATGGTTGTTGCCGTCGCTTAGTGTTGTTTCTTCTCTGTCTTTTTAGTAGTAATACTGCCTGAATGTTGGGAAGAACACCGCCTTGAGCGATGGTGACACCGGCAAGGAGTTTGTTTAATTCTTCGTCATTTCGCACAGCCAACTGGAGGTGACGAGGAATGATTCTTGACTTCTTGTTGTCGCGTGCTGCGTTTCCTGCTAACTCGAGGATCTCAGCACTCAGATACTCAAGTACGGCAGCCAAGTACACGGGAGCACCGGCTCCGACGCGTTCAGCGTAGTTGCCTTTACGAAGAAGGCGATGGATGCGACCAACAGGAAATTGTAGTCCTGCCCTGGAAGAACGAGTCTTTGACTTGGTGCCCTGGGCTTTACCTTTTCCTCGTCCGGTCATTTTGTCGACTAACTCGTATATTAAGTTTCAGTTTAAGTTTCAGGAGACTGTTTTCCAAGACATAACTTCGGCCGCCATAATTTATCACGCGCGGACTGCGTTTCGTGGATCAGATTGCACCAATCAAAAGTCTAACATTGGCTCATAAAAAGAAATTCTAGCCTTGCAATTGTTCTCTTTGTGTCGATTGGCGGCACGCTCCATTGTTTACACCGAGAAAAACAAAACACCAATCACCGACGAGAACTTGCGATCCGCATATTAATTGATCCTATTGAATTTGGCAACATAAATAGAAACTGTGATATCCCGAATTAGCAAACTCGATTTCGAAAAGGCAGAGATATCTTTCTTTACCATGGCACCTAAACCGATTGCAGCTAAAAAAGGAGAGAAGAAGAGCGGCGGTAAGGCAAAATCCACGTCGGGCGACAGTACGAAAAAACGGCGATCGAAACGGAAGGAGAGTTATGCGATCTACATCTACAAAGTGTTAAAGCAGGTACATCCTGACACCGGAATCTCCAGCAAAGCAATGGGTATCATGAACTCTTTCGTGAACGATATCTTCGAGCGCATTGCTACAGAATCCTCCCGTCTAGCCCACTACAACAAGAAGTCCACTATCAGCTCCCGCGAGATTCAGACAGCCATCAGACTGCTCCTTCCAGGAGAACTCGCAAAGCACGCAGTCAGTGAGGGTACCAAGGCCGTCACGAAGTACACTAGTAGCAAGTGAAAACCATTCTTCAATACCAGATCTAAACAACGGCTCTTTTAGGAGCCACCAAATGTCAAAAAAAGCAAT
>CAXIVM010001196.1:0-12000 GCA_964035705.1 Porites rus
ACCAGGACAGCCAGTGCACAGCACCTGCAAGGGGTTCTTCCAGCAGTCGGGCCGGCGAGCCAATGCAGAGACAGCGGTCAAAGTTGCTGGTGCAACAGCCAAGCACTGTATAGTCTTGCATGGTAGATCCAATTTTCTTAGCGGCAACTCACGTAGCACCGACTTTGATCATGAGTGCTACACCCGTGCCAATGTAGCATATAGCAGAGCCACACAGCGCACAGTCAGGAGGAGGGGCAATTGTGGTTGTTAGCCAGAACCCTTGATGCTCCGCCATGCATCTGAGTACC
The DNA here is from genome assembly GCA_964035705.1 of Porites rus. Lineage (NCBI taxonomy): Eukaryota > Metazoa > Cnidaria > Anthozoa > Scleractinia > Poritidae > Porites > Porites rus. Next base: position 291 of record CAXIVM010001196.1, read on the forward strand.
GATGCCCACAGTCGGGTCTGCTCTGCACGTTTTGCATGGACATTCAGGATCAGGGTCGCTAGGGTTTCGACTGGTCCCGGCAGTGTCGGGATGGATGCAATTGCCTCTCTGAGGGCCACATGGACTCCTGCTGCTGGGGTTCCGGGAGGAGGCTAACTGCATGCAAGACCCCATCATGCAGATTAGGCAGCGGAGTTGCTTGCACATCTGGGATCCCGACTCTCCTGGCAACCGTACACCATGGGACAAACAGGTATGGCGCATGCTTTTGAGGATCTGGCAGTGAGGTTTGCGTGTGAGTTGCCGCCTGCGCCCCACCCTCTTGGGAGCGCCGGTCTGTGGCTGCTTGCAAGAGCTGTTGAACCAAGAGTTCTGAATTCGTTTCCCGTGGTGGTTCTACCGGCTCTATGTCCGGGTCTGGAGTACCATGCCCCAGGGGTGTATGCTGGGGATCGATCGCACTCGCGTGCCATTGCGTCAGAAGGCAAGAGAAAGGCTTCTTGCCCGATTGTTCGCAGTTTATGCGAAAGCCCTAGGTGTTGCAAGTGTTTACAGTGTGCAAAGGCAGAGCCCATGATCTCAGTCACTTCTGTGCTTTTGAGGTCTCAGCCTGTTGCAGTTGCAGACAGCGTTCGCAGGCCGCTGGCAGGCAGGAGGTTATTCCAGCATCCAGGAAGCAGCACTCTGGCTGGGCAACGTGTCAAATTGGCAGGGTTGTACTCGGACTGTCCCAAATCAAGATGTCGCAGTGCTGTGCATTTTTCGAAGGCCCCAGGCATCAACTCTGCCTGCGGAGCCAGTTGATGGCCGTTTCAACGCTATTTTTTGCACGGGTACGGGCGCTGTGTGTGCCGAGAGGCACAAGTCACCTTGAATGAATTCAGAGTAGGATGAGAGGATACGAGCCAGAACCAAAAAGGCCCAACAACAGAAAACCAAACACCAACCAAAACCGCAACAAACACACCGACACGGAGCAGGCTCAAATCCGCTCGAAATGTGAAACAAAAAGGTGAAGATCCGGAGATCTAACACGGGAGTGAAACGGGGCAATTAATTCTACATTCAGGCTGCACTCAGTTTAGGATGTCCATCATAAAGCACCTTCCTGGAAGTTGGGTGGCGAGTATCCCGACGCAGATGTTGTGCTGCACTGTCGTCGGTGAGCAAGACTGAATGCAAGTGTGAGGTGCTTTCCAGGCCAGTTTCGGAGCTAGGCAAGACGAATCTTGTATCAAAGAGCACGAACGAGCCTATGCTAACGTTGATATGCTCCTAATTGGCCTGCTCTGTAACGAAAGGTCCTCCAGTTTGCGGGGCAAAATTCCGGCTTGCTCTTGGCCTTTGCTTGAGCATTGTAATACGTGATGGCCGTTTCAACGCTAGTTCCAATCTGCATCAAAGACTTGGATCCCAAACTGCTTGCAGCCTGGGGCAAGCACCGTGCGGAGTGCATAGCATCTGCGGAAGACACGTGTTTGTAAGCAGATGACTGTGTTAGCTAAATGCACAATTTGGAGGCGTTGGCAGTTGCGCCATGCAGCCTCCCCTGTCATACGGAGACCTGTGTCGTCCGAACCTCCGTGAAAAAAGAGAAGGCTTGTGGGAGGACTCTGTCTGTGGTGCGATACGGGACTCGAATTGGCTTTCGCATCACCTTTCATTTGCCCCTTGTGTTCGGCTTCCTCAAAACACGGGCACGAGATGACAGTAAAGCAATTGTTGTCTCTTAGGGTGTGCCATTGAGGCCGTTTGTGGTCTGCTGCAGGACTTTTCGGCTCGAAGTCAGGCGTGGAGTTCCGGGCCAAAGGACTGTCAACCATGACAACAGACCATATGTCAGTGACCAGCTCACAATGGAGCGATGAAAGGACAATGGTCCTACACCTGATCTTGACCACGCTGGCGGAGGAGGAAACCCAGCTGAGAATCGACCTTCAGGAATATGACCGCTTCCATGAATTCGAAAATGCTGTCTTGGAGCAACTCCCCAAAATTGGAGAGAGCAGCACCTTTGGCTGTGAGCTGGACTTTGTCTGCTATGGCACCAGAAATTAGTGGACCCAATCCCATCTAGCAGTTTCACAAATGGAGGTTGGAACACGGACAATTGCACGGGCAGCCGTCTGAGTGCTTTTACCCTGTACTAGTGTTCAGTTTGATTACCTCGACCCCGGGATTCATTCCCTTGATTGGCTGCTACGCAAGGATAGATAGCAAATCCCACCAGGGATTGTCAACCTGACACCCCTCAAAAGCAGTAGCAGCAATATACAGGCGTCGTCGGCTGGTTTTCGCGCTTCACTTTCCCTGCCGCCAGATTTTAACAGGGTGGGACCGGCCGCCTGTGCGCGCTGCCAGCAGCTGCAAACTGTTGATTTGTCCCGAACGGACATCATCGAAATATTAGGCTCGACCTTTGCACACTGCGTACAGTTGCAACAACTCAGCCTTTCCCGAAACTTACGAATCATAGAGCAAGAAGCTTTCCTCCAGTGTGCCTCGTTACAGGAGGTCTGCATCCCGCCATCCCTACTTTACATTGCGCGGCGTGCTTTTGCAGGTTGCACGCAGCTTCGAGAACTTCGTAAAACGGGGAAAAGCAAGACTTGGCGAGGTACATATGCCCGGCTCAATGCCTTTGACAAATGTGAGCAACTAGACAAGCCCAAGTGGCTTCGATTCTTACCGCCAAATGCCAAAGATCAGTGGAGAGAAGACTTTCGAGAAGCCATACCCTAGGCCGTAGAAGCTTAGTCACAAAGTGGTGGTGAGTTTCCCCCCGCCACTCCGAGGATGCTTGCCAGTCGTACCAAAGTCCAAACAGAGTCACTATTTCGCCTTCACCATCTACGATCTTGTGAGCCTACTGGAACGAGAGCCTTAGCTCCTCGTTCCTGGCAGGCGGGTGGTAGCGAATGGTAATGGAAGGCGCCCAGGGATAACCTTAGTTACTCTCTGTGGCTGCCAAACCATGGCCAATCTTGTACAAAGATGGCGCAAGAAGCATGGTAGGATAGGTCTACTGTTTCACATGTCTCACACGGGCCTTGCACGTAACAGGAGGGTGTCTTCACGATGGCACCACTTCATGGAAGGACGGTTCACCCCTCTTTGGCACATTCTTGGGAGCCAAGGGGTGCAATGATGACCTCCCTGGGGGAGGGAATGCAGCATCTTCGCCAGCAAGCTTTTTCGGTTGCTTTGTCTCCACCGCCTGACCCTTGACCCGCCTCTCGCTTCGCTTGTGCAATCAGTTGTATGGGTTGCGCTGTGAAAAGGGACTTTTCCTCGGCTTGCCGGCATTGATTTCCTTTGGCAAGAATCAGTACTGCTGACAGTCAGATCAGCCCCTGGCGAAAAGCTAAATACCACGTTTTGCCACTCGATGCAGTGGCCGTGTGGTCACAGTTTTGATGATGGAACGAAGCCCCTTTGTTTGGCTTCGCTTGCTCTTCGCTCGTGCACTGACCCTTTTGACAGACTTTCGTAGCGAATTCAGGCCCATAGATAGTATACAGCCAACTTTTCTCACCTGTCTCACCTCCGTACAGAGGAAACACTGTTTGCTGTTTGGATGATGGGGAATCGGCCTCTGGCCTTTTGGTGGTGTTTGGTTGGGGTTTTTGTTTTGGTTGGTTTTGGTCGCCTTTAGGGGCTTGCTTGTGTTCTTTTCCCCATCATCATGTTGTGTTTCCTTTCCTTTCAATGATGACCTGGGCACTCCGCCCACACGGCGTCCGTACTCGTGGAAAAAGAAGTCGGCTGGTTTTCGTGCTTCTATAGGTGAGGCACACTAAATTATTGCACCCTGCAAAAGCCCTGTGTCCAATATAACGAAGCTGTTGTGGGAGGGCGACTGTGCACAACGATGCGCAGGCTTCGAAAGCTTCAGCACTGATTTCCTTTAAATAAATTGGCAAGGATACATGCGCCAATGACTGGCAGTGCGCAAAGACTTGCATGTGCGCAATGTCCACTTGTGTCTGCGAGAGATCGACTTCAACTAGCTGCTTGCATTGTGCAAAGGCCTTGTGCCCGATAAAGGTGGTTCCTTGGGGCGTTCGAATCAATTGGATTCCTGACGAATGGAAGCATCCAATTGGTAAGCCTACAGGGGGACGAAGGAGCCCTTATATCAGTGATAGCTTTGGGGGAGGCCAATCTGCGCAAGCCTTTCGCATCCCTCAAAGGCATAGGGGGAGATAATAGCCCCATTGGCCAGTCGGCAGGAGTTTTCTGTGAGCACCCCTACTTTCTCGAGGGCACAACATTCTGCAAAGAGTCTAGCTCCAAGAGACACGCACCCTGGCATTGCAACCGTGGTGAGCGCATAACACCCTTGGAAGGCAGCATTCTCGACTGCAACCACAGAGCTGGGCAATTTGACAATGGTGAGGGTGTGGCAGTAGCGCCACGCCTGCCGCTTGATGGTGTGAAAGCCGGCTTCTACTTGCACATGCCGAAGACGTGCAAGAGAGAAAAAAGCTTTGGCAGGGAGAATACCTGATTCGTTTGCTGGAACCAAAATGGCCATGGCCTTGGGGTGATCTTCACACACTTCTCGTTTAATTTGCTCCTTCGAGCTCACCTCTCGTAGACATTTTTGAATGACCAGATGAAATCCCTTATTGTCTCAGAGCTCTTCATGAATTGGGTCACTGAGGGGGCAGAGGGTGTCTTCTGCAAGGAGCGTCAACTCGCACCCAAAAATGTCCAGGCCCAAGCTTTTGGATGACAGCTCTACTAAATAGTCTTCTAGCATTTCCCAATGATGGTAAATGCTTACAGGAACTACCACTTCGATTTCCTTGCCTGCCATGGTGACTAGCTTGAGGGGACAAGGGCAGGTGCCGGCAAGGTCATCATCGCCACAGCCACTGTTACCCATCAAGTGCACACAATAGCAAATATTGCAACTATTGCAACTATTGGTTTGAGCCAATGGCAGCCACTTCTGCTTTTCCCTACCTGCTCTGCTAAACAGCCCTGGCTATTGTGTGCTTGTCAGCAGGGCAAAGGCCAGAGGAAGTGCTCGCTGCAGCCGTTGTTTGCTCAGCTGGTGCATTTGCTTGCTCAGTTTTTTCCTGGGCAGCTTTGACTGGATTCGTTTGATTCATTGTTGCATAGAAGGCGTCAATTCTAGATCCTGTACGCTCTGCGTTGACTGCCTCCATGTCCTGTAGATACTTTGCATGGCTGAACCACTCGACTCTGTGCTGCCACTCGGCGTCCGGGATGGCATTGCGCCAAGGAAGCGCGTAAGGCAGCTTCGTTTTGTTGGCAAGGCCAGCCGGGTGTCCTTGTCGACAGTAGAGCCTGAGTGTTCTTGAGGGGTGGACGTCAATGTACCTCTTTTGGCAAGAATCTGCCAATTGGGTCGTGAGAGGACCACCGCAAGGCTGGTGAGAAGCCATTTGGAGATTAATTCATACTTATGCCACTACTCCGCGCCGCATAGGCATCCTTTGCTCTGAGCAAAAGGCTTTGTCGGAAGGAGAAGCAGCCTTGTCCCTCCGGCGGCGCATAGGTGTCATCCTCTACCTTCTCCTTGTCTTCCTCAAGGTCCAGTGCACCTTTAGGCACATCCCTCGTGTTTGCTTGGGCTGCTGCACCTGCCTGGGTATTGTTTTCAACGGGGGGAGGGGTAATCTCCGGGCTTCCCGGATCGCGCTTGGCTTTATTGGCGGTCAGCACTCCTTGCTGTACCTCTGGCCACACTGGTACCTCAATTCGAAGGGTACTTTCAAAGGTGGACTGGAAAGAGACCATTTGTCCCAAGTTGCCATCAAGGATTCCATGTTCATGTGCACCCGCCAGCCTAGGTGTGTCTGGAAGGGCAGAGAAGGCGCTGGAGGGGCATACTCCTTCGTATGTTCCCACCACTACAGTATATATGGACTGTTGGCTTCACTTTCGCTATTGTGCCTGTATTTCTTCCCGTCCTCTGGCGTCACATCAGTGAATCGCAGCTTGTCCGTGCGTTCAATGAGTTTGTGTACCAGCTGCACCGGAAAGTATACATGCAGGTAATGAATGGGGAGGTCCGGTTTACCCAAGCTTTGATTGCGGCCAAAAGACATGACCACTGTCTGCATAAGCGACAGAGTCCTGCCAGTAGCTTCAAGCGCTGGCGTGCCCCGTTCATCCCTCGCTCGCAGTGCCGGGGTACCATTTGCCTCCGCTGTTTTGGACTCACAAGCTTTGGCGCAAAAGGACAGGAGGCCGTACAGCCAATGGCCTGGGTCAGCACACAGCGACAACCCCATGGGGTCAGAGCTCTTGGTCACATTCGATGCGGGTTTGAGGAATGCAAAGAGCGACGCCAGTCTGGCCATTTCGCCACAGATATTATCGAAGTTACGGCAAATGTCTTTCATGACCTCCCGCGGCAACTGGCAAAAGTCGATCCCTCGAAAACTGAGCTCGGCACCTCGGCGGTGGAGGGTGACCCTGAGCAGCGCCCCAATGTGACGCAATTGGACACTAAGGCGTGCTAAGGGCAACTCCTGCGGCAGGTTGGCGTACAAACTGACCGGGGGCGCCAGGGGCAAGGCATCGAGCTCCTCTGCAGTCTGTGCACTTGCTCGTGTAGTCATCTCGACTGAAAGTGTTTGGTAACGATGTACCATATGCATTGCTCTCTGCTCTGCAAGCAGAGCAATTTCTGTGTCCACCGACCCAGACTGCTCTTATTCTTCCTCCTGGAGGTTTGTTTCCTTGGTCAAAATTGTTGGCGCAAATCGCTGAACCTCAGGATCTGGCGTTGCATCGTTGCCCCTGACAACCGAGTACTCGCGATCCAAGAGCAACTGATCACCCACTGACAAGGTCTTCACACCATCCACAAGCAATTTATCACGGTGCGTGAGAATCTTCTTGCGACGGATTCCTTTGTCTATGCCAATGTCTTGCAGATCCTGGCCAGTCAGGTTTGCCAGCAACAGCCCATCAACTGCTGCAGCTTCAAACGTTGAAATGTATTGGCCCATGCTCAAAGTCCGCAGCCAGTGAGACACCGCGCCGACATCCATGGTGCTGATGTCTTGCCTTGGCTCTGGCTCGGTTTTCCTTTGAACCAAAGATTCAAAGCCGGCTTCAAGCGGCGATCGGCCGGAGACAAGCGAGGGGTCGACATGCCGCAAAAACTGAGGAGCTCCGTGTGGAAGAGGAAGACCACGGCCATGACGAAGGGCCGGATCTGTTGGGAGCGTCTCACAGGCGCGATGACCGCGTCACACGTTGAATGGCGACAGCTGTGTCTTGAACCGAAAAGGCTTCGAGACCTGCAACTACAAGCAGCTGACAAAACTTCTAGATATAGGGCCACCGGCCAGAAAAATGCTGATTGACACCCATGCTGATTAACATCATTGACATTCACAGGTTCGTGTTTCTCACTGCTTTCAGCTTGCTGGGTGTAGCTGCAGTGTAGCTGCAGTCAGTATGTTGCAGTCTCCCAGAAAAACAAATTCCACACTCCAGCAGGGCACGCAAAATCCCAAGACAGTACCTCTCACGTGGGAAATCAGGCAAGGTTTTTCTTTAACTCCGTCACGGCAAAATCTATGCATGAACCTGGCCAGCTCGTAAAATGAGCCGGGTTTCACCTGCATTCAGGCGTTTCGCATGTCCGTACCATAGACACACAGAAAGTGGCCAAATTCACGCCGTGGCGTTCAAAGCGGGTGGACTCAGGGCGAGGGTCTTCGAGTCCCAGATCCTCTTCAAAAATTGGGGCCTGGACTTCTGGAGCGACCGCATCTGTTCTTGATGCTCGTCGTGAAGGATGAGCAGCGCCATTGGAAGGGCATCGATGGAAATGGTGGGGTCACGGATGATGTTTCCTGCCAACGACAGCCATTCTTGCATATTCGTGGCCACCTCTGGAGATTTGGCACTAACCTCCGAATACAAGAACTTGGTCCTTTCATGTTGGGTGATAAGTCTTGTGGCCATTTCAGGATTAGTAACTCCTGTCGCTCTCATAACTTCCAGCAACTGATCTTGCAAAACTTTAAGGCTTGCATCTTTCTGTTCCACTTCGGCCTCTGCTGACAGCAAGCCTTGCGAATTCAGAATATTTCGCCAAAACTTTTCAGAATCCTTCTTCCTGAGCTCTACAAGATGCTCCTGCCGTTTTCCTTTCTGGACATTGATATCCGTAAGATTGTTCTCAATCTCTTCCAACTTCTGATCATGTAGTTGTTCATCTGACATACGCTGTTCTTCATCCTTCTTCACCTGGTTGTCGTACACCTCCATTTCGTCCTTCCACCAGAATCGCCACCAGCTCTTGACGTGCCAGTCGCGAATATTCCTTGTTTCATTTCGCTGTTGTACTCCCATGTCTCGATACTTCTCCTTGAGCTGCTCATACCTTCCTTCTGCTCCACAAGACGGTGGTTCTGCTCCTCTAGTCCCCGAAGTGCTTTCTCTTCCTTACGATCAAAAACATCCACGGCAACAGTGTTGCAGTCAAAGCCCGGTTCATTTAGAGGGTGGGTGTGCTTGGGAGAGCACACACTAGCTCAAAACCCTTAGAAAACACTGTAAATACTGCGCAACTAAAATGAAGCAAAAACACTGTGTTTTACAGTGATTTCTTGCAAAAACCTCTCCAAAATTGAGGTTTTGAGCTATTTTTGGATCAATTTTGTGAGATCCAGGCCTATCCCAGTTTAGAGGGAATACCAAAAAAGCAATAAACCAAAAAACCAAAAGCCAATAAACCAAAAAAACAAAACCAAACAAACCAAAAAAAGAGACAATGTTTGAAACAAAATGGGGGCACTATTGGTTTTTGGATGTTGGCTGCATTGTGTCTCAAACATGGCTTTTTTTTGGTTTGTTGGTTTTTTGGTTTATTGTTTTTTGGGTATTCCCTCTAAACTGGGATAGGCTGGGATCTCACAAAATTGATCCAAAAATAGCTCAAAACCTCAATTTTGGAGAGGCTTTTGCAAGAAATCACTGTAAAACACAGTGTTTTAATTCAGTTTTTTGCATGAAAAACATCTCCCAGGAGCACCCGTTCTGTTCATTAACGGGGTGTACAAAACCTACCAAAGCAAGCAAAACTCCTACCATAGCCCAGGCATGCGCAGGCCACCTTTCGTGAGTTTGAAGTTCACCAAAAAAAGGGATCCAAGGGAAGCCAAGTCACGGAAGCAATCATATCTTTCAACCCGCCATTCCGCGCCGCAAGGGCACATTGCACCTCCGGATCTGCCAAATTGTAGATGCGCTTGCACTTCTCTGCGGCTCTCTCCTTGTCTTCAGTCAACTGGGAGAGTTCATCAAGGTTCGCTTGCACTGCAGACCCTCCTGGTAGCGAAGAGTGCAAGGAGCGAAGGCACGTTGGAGCAACTCTTGACTGCGCAACGCAGCTTTGTTGGCCTGTTCCAGCATCTTCTCTTCCCAATTCTCAAGACTTTCATTCAGACGCGCTAAGGCACGGGCTTTTTCTGGGTCCGTCATCTTGTTCTTCACTTTTTGGCAAAAGCTGCTGATGGCAACTGCCAACTGCTTTTTGCCACCCTGGATTTTCATGATCCTTTCCCGAAGTGCAGCCTCCTCAGCATCAGCGCCAGGAGGAACAATGGCTGTTTCAGTGCACTTGAGGCAGGATTTTGAACCGCTGCCTCCCTTGATGCCAAAAGAATACTTTTGAGATGCACCATCCTGGCACAGGATCCTGAAATCAAAGTGCAACCGAAGTTGTTCTTTGCTTGGACCATGCAGCAAAACACCAAAAGTGTCAGGCAGGGTTCCTTGCTCCCCATTGAAAATGCTAAGGAGGATGACCTTGATGATTTGAGACATGTGTCCCTCCACTTGGCTGACGAATGTCGACCTGCAAACAAACAGTGGGATCCACATGTTCTGGTTGCTCAAGTGCTCATAGCCAAGCTCCTTCCAGGTAGCGTACACTACCCACAATTTTTTCTGCCTTTGCACTTAATGGATTGCCTGGAAAACACTCATCTGAGTAGAGCACCAAATTGAATTTGTTGCTTGGTGATGTGGGCCCATGTTTTTGCCACACTTCATTCAAGACTGCGTAGAACTGGCCAAGCTTTGTACACAAAGGAAAGCAGGTTGACGATTGTAATTGCTGGTGCAGTTCCATCTTTCATGGTTACCTCTTGTGGCAGCAGCAAATCACCAAACCGGTTACAGTCAGACAAAGCCTCATCTGCAGCAGCTCTCATCTTCTTGGCTGATTTTGCTTTTGGGAGCCCTTTGTCACGAATATCCCTGAGAATTGCTTCTAATGCAGCTTTGCTGCAATGAGGCACTTTCTGTCTCAAGTCATTCAACCTTTTCAATCTTTTGGAAGCAGAGCCAGAAGCACTTGGGGTTTCCATGTTTTTCATCTAGGCCAATGCAAACAGGGAGTGGCTACCAGAGCTGGAAATCTTTCATGCCAACCTTGCTGGACCAGACACTAACATTATGGCAATGATGTCTTGCCTACCTCTTAGTGTGAAAGGCTGCCAAACTTGGAATGCTTGCCTGGGCTTTTTTTGCCAAAGAAAACAGCTGCAATGTGCACCAGACATTCTTGTAGCCAACCATGGCTAAGGTACAGGTGGAAGACTCAGCATGCAGCCAAACATGGCTAGCAACAACAAGATGGAACCAACCAAGGCTATTGCAACAACAATGCATATGAGGGACAAATGTTTTCTCACATGGCAAATCTCAAGGTGTTCTACACCTTCAAGAGCACACCCAAAGCATATTGCATTGCAATATGTTGACACACTGAGTGAGACAAATCATTTCTTGTTGTTTGCTGCTGCCCACACCTTCCATTCTTCTCTGTTCATTCTCAACCCTTTGTACAAAGGGTTCTTGCACTGATGGCAACCAGATCCCCTGCACTTTCTGCAGCCCAGCTTCAAGGGAGTGGACCTGGTGACTGTTGACTTTGCAGGCTTCTTCAGAACACCTTTGAGGCATGCCCCTTTGCCACCAGGTGCCTTGCCTTGGCTGCCTTCTTCTTTGCCAAAGCATCAAAAGCTTCCTTTTCAAATTCCTCCAATGACTTGGAAGGTCTGGCTGACTTCTCTTTGTTAGCGTTCACAGACTTTGGCAAATCATCAGCTTCCTTGGCTTCATTGGCAAGGGGCAAATCTGTGGAAGAGCCAGAGCTCGTTTTTTGGTCAGCGCCCATGCCACTGATGGTTCTGTTGGTCCATGACTTTAGCGTGTGCCCTCATCATAGCCATCATAGTCTCAAAGAAAGTTCCTTGCTGCTGGGGGCTGGGCATTTGTGCAACCTGCGTGTCCACATTTTCTGTCGGCGCAGCTGGCGCTGCCTTCTCATTTCTGAGTTCTATGCTGGTGCTTCTCAACTTGACCAACTGGGGCAAACTGTGAATTCCAGGAACTTCTCTCAGGTTGGTGGATCAGATCAGCTCCATAAACCTTCTTCAAGAAGTCCTCACCCATCTCTGAAGGGCTCTTTGGCTATTGGGCTGGCCTGGCCACAAAGCAGGAGCGCTTTCCATCTTGAAGGTGGTGGTGGGGACATTGTTCCACTTGTAGATCTCAGTCAAGGAAGGCTGCGCTTTCCCATATTTCATGTACAGGTGCAAAACCAAAGCCATGATCCAAAGCTTGCTTTTTCTCCTTCAATGATTTGATGCCACATTTTTAAGTCTGGCCACAATCAAGCTGAACATTTCATGGATTGTGAGAG
>CAXIVM010001197.1:0-7500 GCA_964035705.1 Porites rus
GTTCATTCTTCTCTTCATGTTCAGTCCCTGAAGCGACACCCAATCATCCAAAAACACAGTAAAACAATGTAAAACATGCACAGTTGCAGTGGAAGTCAGTCCAAAAAATATGCTTTGTGTTGCATGGTTTTCTGGAAGTGGTCGATCATGACGACCAGATGCGGATCAACTGAGTCATCGATTATGTTGGGTTTGAGAAGAGATCGCAGAGGAGGAAAACTTACCAATTGTGTGTTTGACATTGTTTGACTGCAGGACCGGCAAGGCATGAGCACACAGCTCAGATTAATATATATATATATTATATTATAGGGAGTTGTAAGTGGATCATAGTGGATCCAAGATGATTCAAATATAGATAGAAGATGATAGAAGCATTTTTTTTTATATAGATCCAAATTTAAATAGATCCCAGCGGCCAACAGACAAAGAGGCCCACGCACCCGCTATAAGCTCTAAATCCTTATGTCCAGCGGGTGGCAGCCTTCTTATGTCCCCTAAAACTGGTCGGTAGGGGAACATCACCTTCCAAGTGTCCATTTGATCCAGGGGGTGGGGCTACAAAAAAAACAGCTTTAACATCCCTCTTAGGCCCTTACTTGTTGCCTTATGAATGATGATCCGTGCCGCAATCCTTTTCCAGTACCAAATGACCAAACCGACCCTCGTTTCATAATCCTTTTCAAATGGCAGCACCATGGATTGAGTAAGGGGGATGCGTGAACCATGTTCAAAACCGACCTAGTAACCGACCTAGCGCTTCCAATGGGTGTCCAATGGAGACCTATAAGTAATTAGTGTAGGATGTCCATGGGTGACCCGTTGGAAGCAGCTGGGTGAAACCTACGCCGGGAGGAGCTCGTAGAAAGAGATTCCCCGAGGGGGCTGAACTGTCATCGGTGGCTTGACACCGGTCAAGCTACGGCCCTGCAGTTCGAGTGTCGTCGACCCAAACTTGGTGCAACCTCACCGATGGGATTCCATTTTTTTTCACCAAACAACCCTTAGAGCCCTTAGTTTTACTCAGGAGTTTTAGACAGCTAAGACTAGGTCAACCTTTCCTTATAGCGTTAATGGTCATTGAAGGCTAGGCTAGGGCGGCTAGGGCTTTCCTTTCACACCCAATCGTACATTTGCGTGGACCTGGCCCACTGCTGAGGCCGCGACCTGGGAACAGATTCAAACCGATTACCCAGCCACCGCCCCCGTGAACGTCGGCAATATGGGCGCCACGGCCGTAGGCCGCCGTATGGGCGCCAACTTCCCGTAACGGCGGTTCGTACGGGGTTCTCATCGACAGGAAACCGGAGATGTTTCGTCCCCCAAAGACTCTCCAACAGAGGTTGAAGGACCCTATAGGCTATCCCATAGGTACCCCAGTAGGGTCCTATAAGGTCACTTAACCGCTCTTGGCTGAGGCAGATTTTCCCTGAAACCAATTCTGGGAACACACGTGACGCTGGGGCGCAGGGACACACCCGAAGCGTGGTTCTTCCAAACGGTTTTTCAGAGCCACCAAATGCCGCATTCGTTTCAGACCGGGTAGCTGTCCGGTTGGTGGATGGTGGATGGTCTGTCAAGATCTGGCAGGTCCAGAGAACAGAAAACTGGACCCAACACAACAGGTCGACTGACTGTTTCAAGCTTAGGTGCTGACCGGTGCTGGTACCAGGTGCTAGTACCGGCCCGACCTTCAAGTTGTTCCGAGCAAACAAATGCAAACTCTCTCTCCAAAGCAATAATGATCGTTGAAACAGCTGTTTGGTAAGTAATTTGCACACTTTGGATCCTGCACGTGAACATGTGGTTCCTCCAAGTGCTGCTGGTTTCGCTCGCGTGCCAGCTTCGAGGGTGCAACATACTCAGGTCCCATGTTCACCGTGTTGTGTCCAGGTCCCATGCGTGTGGGACCACGCAACTCTGCCACACCCAGACCTCTCCACGCCCCAGACCTCGCTGTTTGCCTGTGGGCGGAACCAAACCATGTGCGCGTCGCGGCGCGCCCATGTGGGGACCAGGCCAGAATCAAGCCCCACGCCCACTCCGGGCGGCCGGAAAAAGGAGACTCGACTCGGTGGGTTTTCTGGGAATTCTCATGGATTCGTGGAAAACCGACCATTGACACTTTGGGGTGGAGAGTTTGGGAACCGTTTTCTACCAGGATCCTCCCGCCCTGAGGGTGCTGGTATATAAAGCTTTCCCCAGTGACAGTGACAGACGTTGAGGTTATGATGGAAAAGTGTCCTTCTATATCGGACGAGGAGTCAAGGAAGCAGCGTGGGAGTCAGAAGGTTTGAACTTGGCACCTTGGACGGACCGTCTGGGAGGTTTGGGGCGCTAACTGCCAACAGAGGTGGGTCAGAACCCGAACTAGGCTATCCCAGTCTAGTACCCTGGTGGGGTCTTATAAGGTCACTTTACCTCTGTTGGTGCAATTGGATTTTTATAGATTTTTGGTGTGATCTTTTGCAGAATTGCAGGTTCCTGCTTGTTGTAACTATAGTGGTGCAAGAGATGTTGCTTGGAGCGTGAACTGCATTATATTCATTGTGACAGTGTTATTGGGATACCGTCGGACATTCCTACAAGAGGATTTCCATTCCAAAAGGTGCAATGGAATGTCTCGATCGTTAATCGCTTTCCGTTGCTTGCCGGAGCTGGTTTGGAGCTGAAATGACCGAAGATCAAGACACCCAGACCGTATGGAATCGTTACTTAATTAAAGATTACAGATTCATAAGGGCTCATTGGGGCTATAAATGGGGCAACTGTGCAAGGTGGTTTTGGACACATGACCTTCCAAACGACTTTGCCCATGACCCATGCCACTGATGAGCTCCATTCCAAAAGGCCTGGGATCGAAGAGGGTTTCCGTTCGTCGATGTGTTCTGGTGGCCTGGGGGCCTGGGGGTCTGGAGCCTCACGGAGGAAACAAATGAGGCAACAACACACGTGAACAAAGAACACCACCCGGTGGAATCCGATTTGAGTACCGAGCATCCTATTCGGAGCCTGGCTGAAGCCTCAAGGTCGCATGGCCTTACTAGATTTACTAGATGCTGGTGATGGATTTGGGACTGTAGGCTCACTTTAACGGGCTGAATTGATTCTTTGGACGATGCCATGGACTGGCAAGCCCGAATCGACATGAACTACATCCCTTATAGTTACTGATGTTGTCCGATTTGATAAGCCAAATGCTGGGAGGATTGAGGCTACTTGACCCGATCCTTGTGCTTCTAATTGACTTCCTTTCAATGAGAATACTCTCTGATGCTGGTTTTTTGGTCGATTCATCTCGGCTGGGACTGTGGTTGGGATTTCTATGTCCGAAAGCGAAGAAGATTGACCTATTTTTTCTGCAGGAGTCGGGCAACACAGACTGAAGTCATCAATGGGGCTATACTCTACCAGACTCTACCAGCAGAAGGTGAGCATTGAGAAATATGTTCTTTCCATTTCTTTCCCCCCCACTTGAGGACACTCTCTTGCATCGCAAATCGTGGAATTTGGGTGGGGCACAAACTATAATTAACAACATTGAGGACAAGAGGTGACTGCGCCAAAGCCAGGATAGGTATTTTGTGTTGATTTTCTCACCATCACCCGAACTTGGAACTTAAAAGGACATTCCAAGAGAGGTTCAGTGACCAGTCCAGTGACCTGAACTAGGACCCGTCACCTGGGGTACCCAACTGGGATAGTCTATAGGGTTCTTCAACCTCTGTTGGTTATAGAAAGCTCCCACTCCTTAGCTCCTTCCAAACCACCAGCAAGAGTTCTGCATCTTGCTAGACATGCCCGTCGCCTCGTGTCGCTCTCGTCCCGGTTTTTTGGTTGACGTGAGACGTGCAGAGTGATACGTCACCGGGAGAAAGGGGGGGGTGATCCGCTGAGGATTTCTTCCGCGGCTACAACATCTCCTGGCACTTGGCAGCCAAGTACTTCGACCCACCTAGCGTGGTGAACAACTCCCTCCTTTTGCCATGCGACTCGGAGAAAGACCAGAGAGAGAGAGAGGTGGAAGAGGATGACCTGGTGTGTGTTTTAAGGTGTTTTTACTTTTCCCATGTGTTTGACTCCCTGTACCCCCCTGCCTGGGAAAAAGAGATCCCGCAATTCCACGGAAAAGAAGGTCCGCACACCATGAGTCGAAGCAAATTTATGGCGGAAGACATGGTTCCAATCCCAGACACTCCATGGGACTGCCATATATGCCTACATTGACCCCCAAAACCACCAACGGGGGAAGCCTCGGGTGATTTTGCAGCAAAGCCGATTTTAGACAGAACATGATAGAACAGATGTTGGGCTCTCCCAAAGCCCTCTATTTTTTTGGGGGAGGCAACCCCAATTGCAAGGTTCA
Organism: Porites rus; assembly: GCA_964035705.1. Lineage (NCBI taxonomy): Eukaryota > Metazoa > Cnidaria > Anthozoa > Scleractinia > Poritidae > Porites > Porites rus. The sequence continues at coordinate 4,367 of CAXIVM010001197.1, forward strand.
TTTGATCAAGTTCGTCTCTACCCGGAACCTGTTTAGTGACCTTCGTGTTTTCTCGGTGTTGGACTGTTTCTCGGTCCTGTTTTCCGAAGTCCAGTTGGCATGGCCGCCTTGGATGGCATGGCCGCCTTGGAAGACGATTTTGTCCGAAGACCCTTCCAACACGGAGAATCCACTTGCATGTTTGTTGGGAGGGTATATTCTCCTTAGGCTTCCAAGACCATGAAAAGAGTTCGGTTGACCTGGTTGTGTAGTGTAAAACCCTTAGTAAAACAGCTCGGTGGTTCGGGACGCCTATGAAATCAATCCCAGACACTCCATGTATGCCATATTTGCCTACATTGACCCCCAAAACCACACCAATGTAGGCATATATGGCAGTCCCATGGAGTGTTTGGGAATGGTGGGCCAGGAATCCGCTTCTGGCACCTTCGAAGGTTCTGGCGGAACTTCCAAAGCTTGGGATCACTGAGCCTCCGACCATGCGTTCCCAAAAGCATCGAGCTGGACGGACTGAGACAGGGTCTGACCAGCCATCGTTCGTTTGCACCTGAGGCAATGTGACGCGCTTGTGGATCAGCAGGGTCACTTGGACCACCCGATGCCGCGGCGAGCCCCGCTCATTGCAACTGGATGGGTCCCATGAATCTTATCCTGAGGCTTCCCCTAGAAAAACCCTAGGGATGAGACGATACGGCTAGTTACACCCCTGGAAGTCCAAGGACTCTTCTGAAAATGGTCATTAGATAGATGTCATTAGGTGATCCAACGTTCGGAATGTGCTTTACTTAAGTGGTGCATCGTGGTGCGAAATATAGTCCAACTAGAATGGGTATAATGTTTGTGAAGTGGCTGCACCAAGAAAGAGAAGTGGAGAGACCTTGTATTATAGGACCCAGTGGTGCCATGGGATGGGCCAAAAAGGGCAACCTCTCTTGGTATGGCCACTTCCAGGTGTTTTTTTCAGCTTCACTTGGACAAAAACCTCAGAACATCTTAACAGGACGAGTCGTGTCGTTTTTCGCTGGAAGTCCAGCCGATCATCTTTATAGACCATGGGAACGATCCTACAGAGGTAGCCAGTGACCTGAACTAGGACCCGTCACCAGTACCTATATAGATAGTCTATAGGGTTCTTCAACCTTTGCTGGATTTGCTTCTAGGGCTTCTGAAGCTCCACGCCAGCTTAAAGCTCCGACAGAAGGTCGATAGAAGCTCCAAGATACGTGTGCGAAGCCAGGGCGCCTGGCGGGTTTCGCCTTCCTCACATCCTTGAAACTGCGCCGAATGTGGAGGAGCCAGCGGTTGAAGGACCCTATTAGACTAGCCTAGGCCAGGGTACCCCAGTGTTTTCCGGGTAGTACTTTGGTCACTTAACCTACCTCTCTTGGAGTGTTTCAACGCACCTCCGTGTCTTGCACCTCCGTGTCCGCTCGGTCCCGCACACGGCGGGCGTGGCGCTACCTCGGCTTGTTCCGAGGTGTCGGGCTTCATTTGGGTGATGTTGCGTGGACCGTGGTCTTTCTGGGTGGATCAAGACAGGTAGCCAGTGGCCTAGTTCACTAGGACAACCTGGGGTACCCTGGCCTGGGATAGTCGAACTGCGGGTCCTTCAACCTCTCCCATACACTCCATGTATGGCATATATGCCTACATTGACCCCCAAAACCACCCCAATGTAGGCATATACGGCATGCATGGAGTGTCTGGGTCTGGAATGCACTACTGGTCCCCCTTGGAAGATGTGAATCTCGCAGTCCCGAACCTCGCCGAACGCTGCGAGGTCATGCAATTCTACGCCGAGTTGACCGGTGATTGGGACGGCGTGGACGTGAACGATGGCGTCGTCACAGCGAAGTGTTGGGAGGGGAAATTCTGGCACCTTGGAATGACCAGATTTGGATCCAGATCTGGATCCAAATCAGATCCAAGCCGTCAAGATGGCTGCTGAACTGAGCTTGTTGTTGTTCTTCCGCATTTGGGATGCGGAAAGAATTGGCTTTGGGAAGGGGGAATGCGGCAATGTGAGGCACGTGGAGAGGATGAATCATGATGAATCATTTGCCCCTCATCACTTTGCGTGACTTTGGGGAAAAGCTGTTGTCGACCTGGACATCACACATTTTGGATCAATCAAAGCCCTCGAACAGCAAAGAAGGAGCTTTGGAAACAATACCAAGAAATCACTAAACCAATATCATAACCAGAATCAGTTGGAGCTATCGCTTACACATAGTCTTATACATGGTTTTGCTTGGTGTGATTGCTTCTCCTTGTGGGTGATTTCCCATGCGAATTGGGCGAATTCTTGGTTGTTTCACGGGTCGACAGCAAAATCCGTTTTGGCTTCTCTACGTCCAGACCTTTAGGGAGAAGGTCTTTCTGCTCCAAGTCCCCACCAGGTCCCCAAAGAGAGGGGAGTCCAGACGCAGAGACGAGCACGGTGCCTGGCTCTGGCGTGATCCCTCAGCCCTCAGGTATGCGCCCTCCTGTCGTGGCAACTCTTCGGGCTGCTTCGTGTTTCTCACTGGTGGCAATGGCTGGGACCTGGAGAACTCCATGCAGAAGGCCACCGCATGGAATATGCCCATGGCTGCCTGGAGCAAAGGATGGGCACCGCTGCTGACAGATGAGACCTTTAGGACCTAAGGCATTGCACATGTTGACACGTATGCATATCCATATTTTGGATGCCAAATCAATGCCGTACAAACTGCTGACACCACAAAATAGCATTATGATGATGCATTACGGCTTGTAAGTCAGATGAAACCTTTCAAGTTGCATGGCTGACATGACCTTCCTAAACAACCTTTCTATTGTGACCGGTTCGTCGCTTACGAAGCAACAGGGCTTTTCGTAGCACGTCCGGTAGCTACATCACACTGACAGGATCTGACAGGTTTTGGACCCTCCATCCACCGGCAATGCAACAGCTGAATCCAAACATATCCAAATCCATCCGAATCCCTATAGGCGTCCCAATACCTTGTCAGAAGATGTCAGAAGGCATTTGGACCCTCAAAGCCTTCATTCCTGAATCGACTGTTTCAACCTGTTTTTGGACCCCCCAACAAATTCCTTCACAGAAACTGTGCTGGATGCCAAGGCCTGCGCTACAGCTTTGAACTGGAAGT
>CAXIVM010001200.1:0-17000 GCA_964035705.1 Porites rus
GTTGAGAGGTCTCAGGAATGGAGAGCAGAGGGTGGGTTGAGGTCTTTTGGACTCGAGAATGGTTTGGAGGAATCCCCAATCAAGTCTCAGATTGAGCTTTGTCAAGGAGTGTGAGACCCGAGACCCTCAGCCACCAGAAACCTCAAGCTCCAGGGCTGCGCAAAACAACTTTCAGCATATTATGATGCAGCATATTATGTATGTGGACTGCGCTCAACAAGCCCTACTCAAAAAAATAGATAAATGTAAACTTTTAAGGTTGTAGATGTGTTTTTAAGTCTTCGTTTAGAAGCGGGCCCTAGCAGAATATGGTGATACAGCAAGACAGCGCTAGATTGGCGCTAGGTTGGCGCTAGGTTTCTTCATAACAGGATAGCAAGCAGGAAAAAGAAGAAACAAGCAGAGAGCAGGAAACAGAAGAAGCAAGACAAGAAAAAAAAGCCAAGAAGAAGAAGAAGAAGAAGAATAATGCACAACAAGAAGAAGACAAGCAAGCAGGAAAAATAAGAATCTGACAGGATAAAGAAATCGACGGAGATTTTTGCGCTAGGCTGGCGCTAGATCCGCGCTAGCACCGCGCTAGACGACGGTCCATTTCTTGACCACTTGCCCATCCAACATCTAAATAATTTTGAGTCAGCTCTTACGTCCTTCCTAATTATATCGTTCTGAAGATTTCTGAGAGCAAAAAGTGGAAACAGCTGCAGGAGTCCAGCAGCAGCAGCAGCAGCAGCAGCAACAGCTCCAGCATCTCAGCAGTCCGCGCTAGACACCTCTCACAGTTTTTGCAGTTCACACGCCTTCATGCTTAACATCCCTGTGGCTTGAGTGTGGTTGAAGTTTAAAGGAGATTTAGAAGCGGGCCCCCATGGAATTGCGATGAGTACACCATTTTGGGAAAAGACATTTTGGAAACCAACCATGTACATATGTATGTGTACACATATGAATTTATATATATATATATAGCTATATGGTACCCCCCCGATGTACCCCCATTTCTGTGTGGTTCACACTAAACTTGGAGGTAAAGACATGTTTCATGTCTTGGTGTCAGATGTGCAGGGGGGGTACCATATATATTGTTTGAACTCTTGGGGACAAGTCTTACTTCCCACATCTGAAGGTCAAGAAAACTAAGAATGCACAGAACTCTTGGGGACAAGTCTTACTTCCCACATCTGAAGGTCAAGAAAGTTTCAAAAAAGTTTTAAAAGTTTTAAAACTTTTGGGAACTAAGAACTAAGAATGCTGTTGGAGAGCCTGGGGGAATCTTAGTTCTAAACTTTTTTGAAACTATTCCTGCGGATGTCATGGCGGTTCTCAAAAGGACAGTTGTCTTTATTTCGGCTTGCATGCGCTGTACCTGCGGCTCCCCAGTCAAAGTGCCGATGAGCCGATCTACCGGATCAACGTGGACGACTTGCACAAGGACTTGCTCGCAGAAATGGACAAAGAGTTCTACGGGAACTACAAGAGCGGCTTCAGCACCAAGGCACCTGATTTTGATGACAAGGTGTCGGAAGAGCAAGACATGATTGACGCAAGCATGACCAAATATCTACAATGTGTGCAGCCAGCTGAATATGTCAAGCATGCCAGAGATGCAGTGGAAGAGGCCCTGCTTCGCAACAGGCGCTTTCCAGAAATGTGGACAGCGCATGAAAATTCACCCAGTTCCCCTGAGGAGGCGGTTGCTGCACCTCTCATACCAGTACCAGTTCCACGGCCGGCAAATGCCCCTCGGCGCCGCCCAACCTTCAAATATCCATCTCCCGAGAAACGCTTTCGCAAGAAAGCCTCGCAAGAAGGAGTCCAGTCTGAAGAGCAAGTGGTCCACGGCCCCCAGCCTGCCGCAGCGCTCCCTGAAGATGCTGAGTTTGCTGCAGACGAAGAAGCTGCAGCAGATCTAGGCCTTAAGGACTGAGAGGTGTCCGTTTTTGTCAGCATCGGGAAAAGATCCAAATGCACACGAGCGTGTAAAAAAAGGTACTTGTGTCGAAACTTTGTGCGTTGCTTTTTCTTCATAGCTTGAAATTCACAAACGTTCACTGCAGGTTGCATTCCTGTGTATTCACGAGCCGTTTCAACAGATCAGTTCAGAAGCTCCCATACCTCCTCTTGCATCCCTTGATGGCGAAATTCAACCCTTTTCCCGCGCCAAAAAAAGGTAAGGCTCGCATGGTGCAGAAGAGCCGGCATCAACCAAAAGCAAAGCTTGGAGCCAGGTGCCCTACACGAGGGACGAGAGTGCCGTGCAGCCCCGTGGTCTTCGCATGGACCAGTCCAAATGGAAGCGCAGTCTCTTGGACCTCGTGCGCGCTGATGACAAGGGCATTGTGGAGAAGCTTGTAGCAGACAAGATATTGGTCTCATGGGAAGGTAAGCAATGTCCCAAGTGCGAGCACGGCACCCTCTCGAAGCTGAAGCCTGGGCCACGGAATGGAAGCTTGAAGCACAAGTGCAACTACTGGCGCTGCAAAGCTTGGTTGAATCCACATTACTTGCACCCTCTCTTCACTGAATGCAAGGGGCCCGAAGGTCATCCACTCCAGATTCCAGAGTGCTTTGCTCTTTCTCCTCCTCAACAAGGTTTCCAATGGAGTCATTCACAATGCCTTGCGTGTCAACCACAAAGCCATTGAGGACATGCGCTCGAAGCTGGCAGCTGGAAGGAAAAAGTATGTGGAGGCAACTGAAAAAAATTGCCTTTGGAAATTGCAAGACGTGGGTAGATGTGGAGGGAGATGAGACCACCTTTGACAAGAAGCCGGTGAAGAAGGATGGCAAGAATCTCATGGAGTGGGAGCAGTGGGTTGGAATGGTGCAAAGGGGGCAACCGGACACTTTGATTTTGCACCGTCTACGTCCTGAACTGACAGAGCCACGGGCGCCTGGTCCTGGCGCCATTCGCAAGCACGAGTGGCAGCCGATTGCTGAAAAGCATCTGAGCGGTAGGAAATTGATTTTCCACACTGATTCAGCTCGAAGCTATAAGCTTCGTCTGCCTATGGTTGTCCATGACCATGTAGTGCATTGTAAAAAGCGCGTCAAGGTCGAGGGAAAATGGGCGTGGATGGCTCCCAAATATGTGTCTCTGCGCAAACACAAGTTGCCATATTCAGGGAAAGTCATCAAGGTGAAGCCAGGCACCCAAATCATTGATCGTGTTTGGCGGTTCTTTAAGTCTCGCCTGGCTTTGAACCAACATTCCAAGGCAGGCTCAATGAGGCTCCGGGAGCAGATCCGGTCCATCCAGTATGAGTACTGGAATCGGAATAAGGATCTGTGGGTGGCTTCCGGTGACCTCTGCGCATGGTTGACACAAAAGTTTGTCAAACCAGTTGAGTGAAGCACCTTCGATCAGGGATTGAAAAAGTCTGTGCTGGCTGTGTCTGCTTGTCAAGTAACAAATAGGACTTCTCTTGCGTCTGCTTCTCAGAAGGCTTCTCAAGTAACAAGTCGCAAGCTTTAGCGTGCAACTGTAAGTGTATCGTCTGCTGTCATCTGGTAAGCTTTAGCATGCAACTGTAAGTGTATCGTCTGCTGTCATCTGGTGCATCCTACGCAATACATATGCAAGTGTCTTTTTGCTGTGACATGAAAATGCAGTCATCTGGTCTATCTGCGCTTGAAGAAAAACGGGGGTACTTGGGGGGGGTAGCATATATATATATATGTGTGTGTGTGTGTGTCAATTCCTGTGCCAAAGGAACATGACCACAATGGTTTTCGTGCTAATTCAAGCTTTGCATTCAATAGGCAGGGGGATGCCCCACACCTGAAGAGAGGGCATCTAAAAAAGAGGCTCTTCAGGTTGTGCTGATATCAGCAAGGACGCTTGCTGACGTACCTGCAATAATGTAAAGTTCCGGTTGTGATGTTCCCAAGCTGTCACCCTCATTCTCCCTGTAAAGTGCTAATGCGCCCATTCTTTTCTGCTGGTGAATCACCTTTCCGTTCTGCAAGTCCAGGTCTAGCTCTCAGTAACGCAAACTGCTAGCTTCACGTGGATGTCACTACTGACAGAGCTCTTGCGCGCAATGATCCCAGTGTGTGTCGCAGCATCATCCCACTGCGGTATGCTGTGTGATCCCATCGAGGGCGCGTTGAGCATAGATCCTTAAGGGAGCTTTCCACAGAAATCTCCTTTCAGCTTGCTTCCCACTGATCATTCGTTCTTGCTTGAGGTCGCTGATTGAATGCCGCAGAGCCCACTGACAACATCCAAAGAATGTCATGACACGCCGCTAAGTATTCGTAGGATTCATGCCATGCAGCTAAGTATTAATTTGCTGTCTTGCTTTCCTTCTTTAGGGCTCTCTTCGTTTTCTAGGTCACTCTTCGTTTCTCAAAGGTTTTATGTGTAACGCAGGCCTTTTAGTCAAGGGTGCGCCGAATTCGGCTTACTGGTCAAGTGCCTTCGGGCCCGAGCCTGTCACCCCACCCCACCCCACACACACCGCTGCACCCCTTTCTCTCCTGGCCTTCTTTCGTGTGTTTGGTCTTTCTTCAGGCTTGTTAGGTTGTCGTTTAGGCTCGTTTAGTCATTGCACACCCTTTTGCCCCCCCTGCTTTCTTTCTTTCTTTCTTTCTTTCTTGCGGTCGTTTCTCTTTCTCGGCTTTTGTTCGTTCTAAAGGCGTTTTAGGTCCGTAACCAAGTTTTTCAGTCAAGTGCTCGCCATTTTTCCCCCCTGAGCGCCGAATTCGGCATCGTGTGTGTGTGCGCAGAATTCTGTGCCAAAGGGACATGACCACAATGGTTTTCGCGCTAATTCAAATTTTGCATTCAATAGGCAGGGGGATGCCCCACACCTGAAGAGAGGGCATCCAAAAAAGAGGTTCTTCAGGTTGTGCTGGTATCAGCAAGGACGCTTGCTGACGTACATGCACTAGTTCCGGCTGTGATTTTCCCAAGCTGTCACCCTCCTTCTCCCTGTAAAGTGCTGATGCATCTTTGTTCAAACATTCTTTTCTGCTGATGAATCACCTTTCCGTTCTGCAAGTCAAGGTCTAGCTCTCCGTACCGTAAAGTGCTAGCTCCACGTGGATGTCGCAACTGACAGAGCTCTTGCGAGCAATGATCTTAGAGTGTGTGTGTGCATGCATGCGCGTATGTTTGTGTGTATGTAATGTAATGTAAGGTAAGGTAATGTCATGTAATGGTATGTATGCATGTATGTAGGTAATGTACATATGTATATGATTGATTGAATGTAATGAAATCATTGTAATGTAATGTTATGTTATGTTATGCGATGTTCTGTTGTAGCTAGTATGTATGTAATGTAATGTATTCTATTGTATTGTATTGTATTGTATTGGTATGGTGTGGTAGTGTGGTATGGTATGGTAAGGTAAGGTAAGGTATGGTATGTATGTATGTATGTATGCACGCCTTCATGTATGCATCCATGTATGTTTGTACATGCGTGAACCCATGTATGTATGTAAAGTAGAGTAAAGTAACGCAATATATGTAATGTAATGTCATGTCATGTAGTGTCATGTAATGTAATGCAATGTATGCATTGATGCATGTATGTATGTAGGTATTTATGTAATGTATGTATGTATAAAATGTACTGTGTGTAACGCATGTAATGTATGTAGTGTAATGTTTGTATGTAATGTAATGTCATGTAATGCAATGTAATGTATGATATGTATGAATGTATCAATGTATGAATGAATGTATGTATGTATGCATGCATGTATGCGGTTACAATGCTTGCTGGGTTTGAGGCAGTGAGTTGCAGCATTTCAGGCGCATTCACCAGAACTGATATCGTCCGATCTGTTTTTTCATGGTTTTGGTTTCCTTGGTGGAATTTTCTAAATCTTTTGTTATTTGATGTTCTTTGCATGCAAAAGCTGCCACCTCGGCCTCAGGCGCTAAAAGCGTCCGAGCACTTCGCGAGCTACAGTGATGATGCAAAGGCCATCGCTGGCAAGGCGCTCACGCCGGAGTCCGTAGACGCTTGGCCTAGACGTTCGTGGGACGTTTTTGGCACCTGCTGGATGTTTCCAACAGGCTGTGCGGAGATGTTGTTGTTTGAGATGGGAAGTGGGCCAAGGGTCAATGCACCTGGGGGCTTGCCTGAACTTGTGCGGTTTGTGAGGGGCGTTTTTGGACCTCACAGTCGAGGGCCGGGGTGAAGCGATCGTCAGGGGAATGGAGAGCAAACTTTCAATTTGTTTTGGTCTATTTGACGTGGCCTGTCCAGATGGCACCTCAGCAGCCAGCGAAGGAAAGGCCCCAACGAAATCACAGCAACCCTTCCCCGCTGCCGTGGAAAATCTATTGCAAATCTGTTCACTGCCATAACGTTTCGGGTTCCCAAACGAGCCCTCCCGGATTGGGCATACACTGGATGGCCTGGGGTGCAGTGTTGGATTATTTGATCAAATTTTTTTGTTGAGATCCCTTTTTGGTGTATTTGCTAAAGATCCACTCTCGCTTGGGTATTTGGGGCGATTCCAGCGTTGCCTGGAAACGGGACACTAGCTGACTCACCACTCTGATTTCGTCGGTGGGTTGATTTTGGATTGGAAAGACAGCCCCCCTGCCGAATTGCGGCGTCCTACAAAGCCAACAAGTGCTTTCTTCATGGTCGCAGGTTGAAAGGTTCCTCCCAAATTCCTTACGGTTCCTCCCTTTGGTGAAGCTGCTCCGAAAGTGACGGTCTTTGGATCTCGCCGATCCCAGGCCCTGGCTTCCCGATCCCAGGCAGCCACAGTGGCGGCCACTAGAATCCACTATATAAGGAACCAGGGGCCCTTGTCGAGCCTCGTTCGGTCTATGGTTTTAGTTGAAACCGGAAACTGGAACCACAGGTGACCATTTTCTGTGGTGACTGGATCCACTGGATCCCCTTCCCTCGGACTGAGGAGTTCTTCACCTCCCACGAGGCGATGCAGTTGGACTTGGAGGAGGCCCCAAAAATTCGGTCCTGGGGCTCCAAAAGCCGGCCCAAAGAGGTATGCTATTGTAGTTGCTATTGTGTCTAGAGTTGCTATTGTGCTACCTCTCAAGAAGCAGCTGGCCCGACCCTATCACGCATCCATCAAGTCGTGCCAATCCTTCTAGAAGAAGTACGCACACTCCGAGACTCCGAGTCTCTCCTCACCTCTTCGGTCTTTCTTTGCCTCGGAGGCGCTCACCCGCCTGAGCGACGGGAAGTTCTACAATCTCAGCGCCCACATGGTTTGGATTGGAGATCGGACGCGGCAGCTGGAGCGGGGAAGTCGAGAGGGGCCGAATGAACAACAGGGGTGAGCAAGACTATTATGAAACCGTATATGCATGTATGTAAGGTAATGTATTGTAATGTAATGCAATGCAATGCGATGCGATGTAATGTATTTAAACTATGTAAACTAGATATGCATGTGCATTACAATACCCGCATTTTGAGAACTTCACCTCTTCATATGAGAATGCCTTCGTCCTATGGATTCATTATCTTTGATATTCTTTGATTCACTTCTACTTCCACTTGCATCCTTGAACTAGCCTTTGGCAAGATTTGAGCCTCATGGTGGCAGGACTTGTTTGTTTCATGGCTTCTGTTCTTATGACACTGGAACGCTTTCAGTGACCTTTGTCCTTCTTTTGTTTGTTGGTATTCTTTTGCATTATATAGTATTCCCTGAGGATCCAATGCCGTCTTCAATCAAGTCTTCGTCGAAACGCGAGCCACATTCATGATTCATGTCTTGTTGGTGGGATACCGATCAGCATAGAGGGGTGAGATGCATGATCCGACCCCTTCCTACAGGACTGCGCGCACATCGAGTACTTCAAGGGCATTGCGAACCCTATTGCCGTGAAGGTCGGCCCATCGATGAAGAACGATGAGCTGCACAGCTGAACCGTTGGCATGCAGACAAGAACAACCAGGAGGCTGATTGAGCCTCCCGAAAAGGTGCCCCCCCCCAAACCGGTTCGTTTCGCATTCCGACCGACCTGGAGAGTTCGGACACGTTCCGGGTGAACCCATCTTCAACACGAAACGGATCTCGGAAGTGGAGGTGAATCCACCTGATGAGTTCAGCGAGTCACTTCTTGGCGGCATGGCTACTGCTCTTCATACCTCCGGCTCTTGGTGCTAGGATTTTACAAGGTGCACTCTGAGATGCATCACCTACTGTATATATATATATATACATCTTGTAATACACATGCAATATACAGTAGGTCGTCAGAGATGAGTTCAAGGGGTTGGGTGGTTGGCCAAGTTTCCTGGTCACGTGGTCACTTGATCTTGATTTGTACATATGATATCATATCATATCATTATCATGCATGCATCAACATCGTTATGGGCTGCGGCTGTGGAGGAGTATTAGTATTATGTATTGTTCTTATGTGCTGAGGCCGGCATACATGTAAGCAACGTGTAAGCATTTCCGAATGCCCTCATGCGTATACACTTAACAAGACGGCCGATGCTGCCAGACCTGGCGGTGATGAGGCTGAAAGAGCTGGTTCAAGTCTTAAACCCCAAGAAGGAGCAGGGCCGCCTCATGCTGATCACCCGCCGCTGGTCTTGGGTGCAGTCGGCCTGAACGTCTTCCGGGGGGTTGTGCTATCGATTGCACGTTTTTTGTTTTAGGTGCCAAATGCAAAAGAAGACAGGTGAAGCACCTTGAAGCGTGCCAAACATTTGCCTTTTAGATCAGAGCTCTTCCAACAAGTCTTTCCAACGAAAAAAACGTGATTCCCCATGACCGCCCATCCCCGCCGTCACCTGGCTGTTCAACTGGTCAAACGCACCGTTCCGCCCATGTTTGGAACCCCCCCCACCGGTGCAGCGGCTGTTTGGACCCGCCGCTCTGAGGATACGGCGCCGGGAAGGCGGAGTCGATGCTGCCTGGCCACATCGAGGCGGTCAAGGCCTCAGGCGTCCCTGTCGTTTGGCAATGCGATGCCGTGCACGGGAATGGTGGCCTGGTGGGGAAGGAAGGGGGAAGGAGTGGCATGGGATGACTGGGAGGAGTCTGGGATTCACTTGGATGGAAGTAGATGAGCTGGGGCAGTTGGCAATGTCAGTTTAAAAGGTTTGAAGATTGAAAGATCTTGAAAGAGGCGAAGGCACGCAGAAGTGCGATGTACATCGTGGTGAACTTGAGGGACTTCGTACTTGGAACAAGTCTTGAACAGCTCGCCTATTTTCCTTGCAGCTTCTAAGAGCACCTTCACTCTGTCAATACTTAGGACATCTTGAGACGATATATATATATATTATAATATATAGAGTGGCAAACTATATAATTACATACATGCACAGAACTCAAGGAGCAAGGAACTCCAGAACTTCTTCCCTGGCAATTTATTTCTCACACAAGTGAAGGGCTCATACTTGCGAATTTCTGCTGCAAGAGCTTTCGGACAGGGTTCAAAGCATGCATGGGGCAATTGCTCTAAGTGTAGGACACCAGAAAATCCCACGGATTCTAAGCTTGCTAAGTATGGCATCCCACTCCAGGCTCTAAGTGCATCGGCTATGGTAGTGGTGAGGCAGATGTCCTTATCCTGCCAAGAGCTAGTCACAAGCTATGAGACACTGTAAAGCTTTATCCTGACAAGGAGGAGCCCATGGATTCATGGACCGATGGACCGAAACGATCGAAGAATCCAATGTAGTGGGTACTCGTAGGTCTGGAACTGGTCAGAGGGATGGACACCACGGCCATTTCCTTTTAAACCATGAGGGCCTCATGACCAGGTCATGCGCCCTCACGGCCCAGGTATTGTGGCGAGTAATAAGCTGAAGACGCGTGCGGCGAAGGACATTTGGCAGGAGATCGTGGAGGTGCGCACTCCGAACCACTTTGCACATGGGAAGGAACAGGGACCACCACAGCGACCTGCGGAATTAACTCGTCGGGACTCATTGATGATTTCATTTGGTCCGAAGGATGCAACAGCCCAGGGCATTCCCGTTCTGTTTCGGAAGTACTTGGTGCATCTTGGGTACCTCGAACTCTGTAGAATCTGAACTCTCTCAACTTCGAGGCTCATTTGATCAGTGTCGGTCAACGCCCCCCACAGTTCACCACTGGGGTGTCCGTTGAACACGTGAATCGTGTCTGTTGGGACCCTCAAAGTGAAGAGATTCGCTGGCGCAACCCTGGGATTTTGGGTAATGTTTCTGTTTGTTTCTGGTGTGAGTTTGGGTGGCCAGTCACATCAAGTTCTCGTGCGTTAAAGCAACATCTTCAAAGACCCAAGCCTCCCCCCAAACTCGCGTCCCAGGAGCTGTTAGCTGCTGTTCTCATCCCCAGTAGTTAGCGATTGGCTCACATGGTGCGCAGGTGATGGCTATTCACAAGAGGTGTGGATCCATCTTGGGTGGAATCCACCTTGAATGCTCAGGCTCGGACGAGGGCGAGAGAGAGAGAGAGAGAGAGAGAGAGCGGGGTGTCTACCTGAATCTACCGTCGAGCAGGTTCCTGTGGTGTTCGGAAGCCGCATCGGCGGTATTCGGCGGTTCATCATTCCCACTCTCCATCACACGAAGATCACCCATTGGAATCGTACTCTGAGTTCATCGTGTTCGTCTAGAACCACCTGTTTCGTTCCAAGTTGGGACTCATGCGAAAGCCCATTTATCCGACACAGCCCGAGTATACTTGGTGAGCTTTGCTCCAGGCCATCAAAGGCGAGGTGAAAAACACTTCTCGTGGTGTTGGATTCGCGGCTCTGTTGGCGAACCGCTGGGATTCGCCTGGTCCGGCCTTTCCCACACACCCCTTTCGACCTAGGCCAGAGCGTGACAGAGGTCTTGGGTGGCTCCGTGGGGCTGACGGAAGAGATGCTCTTGAAAAACTATGAGACCTACTGCGACCCACGGATGAACTACGACCAGGTGAGGGTGCAGGGGGGATCCAGGACATGCAGGGGGGCGGAGGAATGCGTGGGGAATGCTTTGAAGGCTTTTGCGGTTGCTGATCACTCCAGCAGATGAATGCCTGCTCGAGTTAACTGGTTTGATCATGCTGGATTTTGAGCCTCAGACTGCCATTTCCCCAGGTGCCCGTTTCCAGCACCCAAGCCGGCAAGCCAGGCCATCGAGTCAGCCTTCAAGGTCGGCAACGAGATGCCCTCCGCCGAGCGCGCCGCAAAGCGGAGCAAGGTGGCCGCCTAGGGACTGAGGCGGAGGTGCGGGGCGGACTGGAGGTTTGACGCAGGGCTTGTGGAACAATGACGGTGTAATGGGCACGTAGCTATAGTGGAATGCCATGTACTTAGATCAGATTCAATCAGATGGGCCAGTTGCCGCTTTCACATACTGGCTCAAAACGCCAGAAGGGTCTTTTAGATGGGGACGTCGTCCTTGCGCAAAGAACTAAGGGCACACAGTGCTGCACACATGCTTTTCCATAACTCTATGCCCTAGCTGTGTTGATTGATGTTGATGATGTTGATGCCTTGGCACCCAATGGGCACCCAGTGCTTCCCTCAGTCAGGCCTGATGACATTGAAGGAGCTTCGCCCCGGTGCGCTCCACTGGAGGTGGTGCAACCGGGCTGGTTCTGATGTTTTTTCCCCGCGACCATTGCGGGCAGCTTATGCCGTGCACGAGCTGCCCACTGGAGAATAGAAAGGCCGCAGACGATGGGGTAGCCCAAGAGCAAGATGAGGAGGGATAGGATGATGATGGTTCCTTTGAAAGTTGACGGGCGCTCTTTTGGAGTGTTGATACCGTTGATGCCGATACCTCTTGTTAAATCTTCATAGGCCGACAAGAGGAAGGGGCCCTCTTAAGGCGTCTGGCACTCATTCGGGTTATTCTTGGATACTCTTGGGTGCGATGGCCTGAGGAGTGTGAACCCGACTAGTGACTCATCTTGAGGGACCCAGTCCCCAGAAGTGCACCTTGGTCTAGTGGGGTGGTGCCTTGGCCCCATCAAGCAATGTGTCAAATATACATATGCAACATGTAGGTAGCACCCTGTACCAACCTCAGCCGCAGATGTTCACGCTTTCCCGGGCGCCACCACGGCGCGCGCGAACCGCTTCGGACGTTCTTGGCGGACCCCCTCGCCACCGGCCACGACCGAACCGCGAGGTTGGACTTGAAGGGTCGACATGGCACCCGAAGGCTCCGGATGGATGCACGACGTGAGGCCGTCGGATGGGGGGGCAGGGCTTCGGGGGCGGGGGTTCTGGGTTCTGGGCGGGGATGGCGTCGTTCTGATGTGAATCAAACACTTGGTCTTCCGGGTGTCCATGCGAGGAGGAGGCTCCAGCCGGTAACTTGGACCAGCCAAGCTTGTGGAGTCAGCAGCCTTCCCCTACTCTCAAGAATGCGTGACTGCGTGGTGCCACAATCCGCAACCACATCTCACACAGCGCTGGGGCTCTGGAAGATGTCACGCGTACTGACGAAGCCCTGTCAGCAGACCCACAATCACAAGTTTCCACCCTGAGAGGGCTTCAGGGTGCCCTTTGCAATCCGATTTTGATCCTTGCTTTTGCTCAAACGCATGTTCCTCGCACGTGGCCCATCTTTCGGGCGTCAGTCAGGGAGTCACCTGATCCACCTTGGCTCTTTGGTCGGGCGGCGCCGCCGTTTTCGCCGCCGCATCAACGGTGCCAGGATGGCGGAAGCCTCGTGCTGGAGGTGGGGAAGACGTCGGTCGCGCGGATGACCCCACTGGTCCAGCTTGGCGGATCAAGGACCGCCACGGTGGGAATGCGGATCCGGTGGTGGTGGTGCGTGAGTGGCGGAGATTGATCGCGGACTTGGGGTGTTGGGTGCACCCAGCCATGGATTGAAACAAGAAACCCTGGGAAGCTCAGTAAAATCAGTCAAACCCTCCTCCTTGGTGAACAGGTCAAGCAAGCATGCATGCAATGCATGCCTGCCTTCTATGACAGTCACCAGAAGCCCTGAGACTCGCTGTGGATCCACAGGACCGGTCTCTCAGTACCGTGGTCAACGGGGGGGGGGTCCCGCTGGGTCGGGGGGAAGTCGTTCACCTGCCATGTGAACGTGGCGCCCCCTGCCGAATGACCACCTCCCCGAATTGCATTGTTGCGACTAGATCAGCACAGGGGCAGCCCATAGCTGATAGATTAGAGCAGGTAGAAGCTTGGATTTAGTGGCAGCACAGTCAATATGCCAGTCGTGTGACTACTTGGGACATCTACTCTGGCCGGCCTTCGGATTTCATGCACATGCCAACCTGCTCGTCCAGGCAAGAAATACATGCTGTTACAGAGATATAAACCTAATACTTACACACACACACACACACATATATATATATATACATACGTATTTAGGCCGGTTGTTGCCCTCTATTAGATCTTGGCACCAAGACCGGTCCCGCTGCTGGGGATCAAGACGCCAGGTGGGCCATTTGTCGCCATGGGGTGGCCAAGAGGAGCTGCGTCGAAGCTGTTTTTTTGGGGTCATGCAGCTGAGACCGCTTTCAGGAACGGCGGGTTGGTCAGACCAAGCCTCATTTTAAGCTCATTTGACTCTATGGGTCTATGGGTTTGATGACCGTGGAGGCGCTTCGTACTTTGAGACCCCACCTTCTTTCGCTCATCTCATCTCCGCCCCAACCATCCTCTGCAGGGGAGCTTCGGTGTAGGCCCGCTCCTACGGCGGCCCCCCGGCCCTGGAGGTCTGAATCATGTGTTCTTGACCAGGCTAACTTAATCGAGCCATGAGTCATAGCCATGTAAAGGCATATGGGACATGTAATAGAATTCATGCTTTAATGGACGATTAATATAACTATATTGTAATTATATATCAATATTCCTAGATATATAAAATCCAACAGAACGCCCTGCCTTGGCTAGTGTGGCTAGTTGTTACTCCACACATCCTCGGGCCGAACTTTGCCGAGTGTTACTCCACACATCCTGGGATACAGCCCGATTACTGCCCGCTTGTGTTGGGGGATGGGCAGGTACCTGACACAAGCATACACAACCATTGATTTACCCCTCATAATCTCCCCTCAACACCTGCTATTTCTTGGTATTTTCTTCGCTTGGATGCTTTTCGGCTTACCCGCCCCGTGCTCGCTGTGGCCCTGGCTCTTGAGGTATGGAGTCAAGTGTTCGTGAGTTTATTTTTCCTCAGCTGCTCGGATAGTGTTGGATCATGTCCAGCTTTAGCTACGTGGATTTGAGCCAGGTTTGGGCGCAACACCACGCTCAAAGCATCCCAAAGCCATGTGACCACTCTCTTCTAATTTCAGCATAGCATTTGTGGAGGTTCACCCGGCATAGTTTTTCAGAGACAACCATGCACCTGACAACGATAGGACGCCCCTGGTCAAGAGATTGGACTCTTAAATTTGGGGGATCGAAGACCGCAACCTAGATGAACCCCCTATTTTTTCAGGGGCACCCAGATTTTGAAACATACCCACCGACATTCTTCAAAATTTGAAAGCTGATTTTGGCCCTAAAGTGATAGCATGATAATTACTTGTCAGTACAGCTGCAGGTCGAAAGTCTCAGGTCATGTTCCTTGCGCCATGCAACCGCAGGTCAAAGGAGCTTCACCACCCCCAGTCGCCGTTTGCGACAGCGCTCGGGTTGATTCTAATTTCCGTGCTCCAATTCGAAATTCCCACTGCTGTGTTCTGTTGCAAACCATTTGTCGACCTGCCTTCCCAGATGATGGTTAGCCCTTGCAACATCTTGCAACGACCATGTGATGCTTGCGTAGCAGGGAAAGACGCGTGGCCTTTTGTCCTGGTCATTCCGGATGGCGCGCTGAATTCGCGCGCGCGGGCCGCCGTGCAGCCGTGCAGCTCATGTGGCCCACATGAGGTGCCGTCGTGGAGTGGTAGCAGTGATGAAACGTGGTGACTCACTGGCTGGTGCAAATCCGGCCGTCAAGAAGTGTTAGCAAGGAATGATGGAATCTGGAACCATTAATGAACGTGATCAATGCGACATTAACTATGACAAACTATCAGAAATGAAATGTTAACCATGAATAATCGACTACGGCTTTAGCCCTGTCATGACCAATGAAAGGGAACATGGCCTTGCGGCCACTACTCCGCAATGGCAGGGTTCAAGAGATGCAGGAAGACAAAGAGTACTTCAATACGCCTCACACAGCGTGCCCGAGTGCTTGCCCATTCGCTGGGTAGTCCTCTTGAAGCCCATACGCCCCCAAAAAGCTCCAGGCTTCCAGGAGGACATAGTGTCGATCCATGTTGATCCAGTGATCCGATGATCGACACTCCCCCACAGCCTCTCTTCCTCCGCTGCCAGGGGGAGCAAGAAACCCAGTGTCCCTTGGACGCATTTGGGCGGTGAGGCGTCACGGTACCTGTCTCGGTGCGAACAAATGGACCGGTGGAAGGGGGGCGGGAGGAAGTCGGGGCGGAAAGCAATCCTTGCTCCAGGACTTCCAGGACCAATGGAAGGGTCTAAGGAGAAACGCGTGTGCAACGTGCTTGGACCTGGAAAATGGCCGGAAACGGCTCGATCGAGCATGAACTCTCCTTGATGAGCAAACACATCGAGCATTTGTGGCACATGGGACTCTGGCTCCTCATACATTGGTGGGAGGTGCGGATATATAATATATATCTTATATAGAGCTATAATTAACATTAAGTGAACTACTGTGTTATGGCTTCTCTCATTCCTTCTCATTCCTCTTCACCTTCCATCTTTGCATGACATGCGGGCGCTGGGAGGTGGCTGCGTTGGCTGATCGGCTGACGAGTGTAGAGGCAAGAGAGGCAAGCCAGGCAAACCCAGACCTTGGAAGTGAGGCACTGAGAAGCCAGACCACTTGAGTTTGTTGATGTTACTTTGAAACTCAGACCTTCGAATGATGAGTAGTGAAACGTCCTTGATTGCGCCCGATGGAGACTTGAAGAGCCCCACCTCCGCCTGCTGCAAAGAAGTAGTTTGGCAGTTTCTGAATTCTGAGCCGTGGGCGATTGAGACAATCAATAGCTTGCAAGAAATCTCCACCCACACGGCCAATGAACGTTGAAACATGTTGAAACCAATGCACACACCCCAAAAGCCACAGAAGTCCCTCGACATGATGACCCCCATGACATCTCCTTTTTTTGCTATCATCCATGGTCCTCTTTAATGACAAAAGGGCATCCCACACCGACTACGACTGGACCCGAGGTGGAAGAGCTGCTGCCCTTGCGCCTGGTCGGGGACTTCTGCAGTTGGCAGGTCCGGGCGGAAGTCCACTGGGTGGATGGCATGTGTTGGGGGACGCCATGCTCGTATCATAGACTCGAAGTAGAGCCGTTCATCCTCCCAAACCCAGGTGTGGAGCAAGTTGAAAGCCAGCTTGTTTCATGGGTGAAACCATGCGTTTGGGTGCCCCTGGCCGCATGGAGTTGTAATCACCATGGCTGAATCTGTTGGCAATGTGCAACTAGCTCGGGTCGATGGGTCAGGGCTTCTCGCGCCGTTCACCAACACGATACTCATTTGGTCCATGGAGATGGGTGCCATCTGCTGCCCCCATGATCCGATCCTGGTGCATCCCATCCTGACACTGGACACCTCCAGTCGAGCCACTGATTGACTGCCAGGTCGAGGTTCCGGGCTTAGAGTTGCAGTCCAATGGCTCGCTCATGGGTGGGCAGCTGAGTACGGAGTACGGCGGTCGCAGGCAGTTGTAGATGTTCACATGGCTGCTCCACCGAAGATGGAACTTGCTGGTGTAGACTGACTGGTGTTTAGCGAAACGCCGTCCTGATTCCTCAGGATCCTTGTTGGCAGTAGCTGGGTAGATTGCTGGAGCTTCTTCATACCTGTTATGCGCTAGTCACCGGCTGGGAGCGATTGGACATCCCTTTTGTGCTCATTTCGGGATGCTTTCTGGAATGGCAGTGGGGGTCATGGCATGATGGCCCACAATGACACTGGGTTCTCCGAGCGTCAAAAGTGTTTCAACTTGCGGCCACAATCCCAAAAGCTTGCGGGATGTATTGGTAAGACAAACGGGAGTTCCATATCCCCGTTTGTA
>CAXIVM010001201.1:0-11000 GCA_964035705.1 Porites rus
GTTCATGATTACATCAAGAGCCTCAGCAAAGGGAAGCAAGATTGCATTTATGCCAAAAGTTGAAAGGCGAGACACCAATTTGCTTACAGATGGAGTGCAGGTAGCGCTCAGCAAATGCATCAGAAGAACAGATCAAGATTGGTCCAAATACTTACCCAGATACAAAAGCTTCAATGCCTTTTCATGGGACCGTCAAACCATCTTTGGAGAAGAGAACAGTAGAAGCTTTAACAGCAGCGCAGACAGACATCCCTCGAGAGCGCGTAACGCTGAAGTTCAGAGATGAAGATCCTGCAGTCATGGCAAAAGCAATTGAAGGAGGAAGTGATTCAGAGAAAGAAGAACCATTGTTCCCAGAAGCAATGGAGGTTCCAGCCCCACTGGAAATCCCTCTTGAAGCAATGAAAAGAGACGGGGGTGAAGGGAAGCCAAGTGGCGAGGACACCAAGTAAGCAGCAGAAAGTTCTCTTCAGCGCAGCGTAACTCAATTACTCCTATACTATCTTCATTGAGATCACCACGCCGTCAAGACCAAGACAAGCAGTTGAATTGCTTGAAGAGGAGAGCCCAAAGAAAAAACTCAGGCCATCAGATGATTCAAGCAAGAAGGCCAAGACCAACATGGTGAAAGTTGGAGGTGAAGATCTTTACCATGTAGACGAAGGGTGAAGAAGGTGAATCAGATTTGGAAAAAGTAAATGGACCTGAGTGCTTGTTGCGGGATGGAGAACATGAACCTGAAGGAGATCCAGAAGAATGGATGAAACCAGAAGGCAGCACAAAAGGAATCAGTTATTTGACAACACGCAGTGTGTATGACCGGAGGAAGAAACCATATCAGCTTGGAGGTGGCATTTCAGTCAAGAGGTGGAAGAGAAGGTCAAGACTAGTTGCAAGAGAGTTTGCTTTCGCTGAAGGAAAGAGAGATGATATTTTCTCACCAGCGACTTCAGGACACGTGCTGAAGCTTCTACCCACAATATTCTTGCAGAAGAAGAAGCAAGAGGGAGAGAAGGAGCGCTTTCACAGGTACTGGGGTGTCTCGATGTGAAAGATGCGCTCCTACAAGTTCCACAAGAGAGGCCATTGAAAGTGAACTTGAGAGGAGAAGAATTCTTGGTGAAGAGAAACCTAGCTGGACAAAGAGTTGGAGCAAAAGCATGGTTTGTGTTTTTTCTCTGCGTGCTCACGAAGGAACTCAACTACTGTATAAGTTCAGTGCTGAGTGTCCATGCCTAGGAAGAAATGAGAAGGGTATCGGTTTGATCCATGTGGATGGCTTGATTTTCACAGGAGACTCAGAGTACATCAATGAAATCTTTCCTCCAAAGATTCAAGGCAAATTTGACACCAGTGTGAGCAAGAAAGTACAGACTAGAAGTTGATGGACTTTGGATCCAACCAGGCAACTACATCCAGCAGATGCTGACAGCCTATGAAGAGCAGATAGGATTGATCAAGCTCCAGCAACTTCCATCAGACAACTCAACCCACATGGAAGACAAGTCAGAAGTCTTACAAGAGCAAGAGAAGATTGGCCTTTTTCAGAAGCATTGTTGGATCAGGTATCTACCTATGTCAAGAGAGGTATGATGTAGCGTTTACAGTGAAGGAATTGGCTTCAAGAATGTCAAGCCCTACAGCTATGTCATTTCATCACTTGAAGAAGTTCTTGGGATACTTGAAGAAGACGGTGGACTATTGTCTAGTAAGGAGAAGGTTATGTCAAGAACAGAGAAAGCTATCGGTGCTTAGAGGCATTCTCAGATTCAGGCTGGAGTGGAAACAAAAGTTGCCACAGAAAGTCAACATCAGGAGGGTTACAAGCATTGAATAGTTGTCCATTGTTCAACAGCAGCAGGACACAGAAGATCGTTAGCTTCCCTTCATGTGAAGCAGAGCTACACGCAATAGTTTCCCCAGCGTCAGCTGGAATCTATTTTTGCCCAGTTCTTGAATTTGCTCTTGTGACAAAGGTGGACCATTACATTTTCACAGATTCATCGAGTGCACACCAACTTGTGATGAAGAGAGGAGTTGGACAAGTGAGACACTCGGATGGAAAGTTGCTATGGAATCAGAGCAGGAAAGATTTCAAGATGGCACAAGTACCAACAGATAGCAATATGGCAGACATCAATACAAAGCCACTGGCGGACAAAGAATCAGATACTCGATGAACCTCATTGGTTACTGGCACAGTGAAGATCAAATCAGAGTAGGAGAGTATGAGAGAAGGGTGTTTCAACAGAAGAAGAACTTTGCAGGAAATGTCACTAAGATTGCCAAAATGATTGTCAGACTGGTTGCTTTTGAGGGCTTGCAGCCAATGGTTACAGAAGCATTCCTGACAAGAGACAATATCCAGCGCGGATAGAACGCAGTGAAGAAACCCAATGAAGAATGGGAATTCTGGATTGTCATGATCGCGGCGGTCAACATTATTGTTTTTGCAGCAGTGATCTTTGTACTCTTCAAGAGCTACCAACACTTTGAGATGAGTTACCTTATTGTCGTTGACTCAAACCGCTTCAAACTTGACTACATGTAGACTCTAATCCAGAGAGTTGAGAAGCATATTGAGAAAGTTGAGCAAAGGGTTGGAATTTGGAGAGAGGAAGAACTTGAAGAACAGGTTGGCTTGCTTCAAGATTATGCCAGGAGGATTCACAGTGGATTGATTCTGAACGGAGGTTTTGTAGAGGGAGAAACACCAAATACACCAGCTATTCTCAGCTTTGACATCTTGAGTGAGATCAATGCAGGCAACTACTTAGCCAGAAGGAGTTTGGAGGCTATGCAAGCTACAGAAGGATGGTATGAGGGGCACAGGGTAATGCTAGAGGCAGCCAACGAAGGAGCAAATCCATCACAAGGACCATTGAAGAGTGGGAAAGAGAGAAATGTCAATGAGATCAGAGTATAAAAGGATGCAGGCAGTACAGATGTGTGGTAGATAGCGAGCCAAAGTTCAAGAGTTGAGAACACAACATTGGAGCCTGCTAGGAGTAGGAGATTAAGATGCTGCAATTAGAGTTGAGCGAGAACAAGAAAGGTATGAACAGTTTTTTTAAACAGCAGCAGCAGAATACAGAAGGGATAACCCAGGTGCTGGTCCAGCAGAAGTACGCTTCAGGAACCCAGTTCCAGTTCCTGGAAGACATGAAGAAAACTGCAGAGAAACAAGAAAAATGGATTATGGTGGCAAAGTGAGCTCAAAGAAGCATCTTAGAGTTTCACAGTGCCAAGGAGGAGCGCACACCATTTTCCACGTAGACTTAAACCTAGATGCATAGCGTTACTGACACCGCAACATGTACAGCTGACCTCGCTGCAGCCCCTTTATTTGCATAGTGTTCCCCACTGGAAGAGGATCCGAAACTGGAAGTGGCACTCCTCCCTAGAAGAAAAGGCGTTGAATTTCCTTAGCGGAGGATGTGGAATCACAACCAGGGCTGGAACTTCATATGGAATTGGATACACCTAAACTGGAACTCTGCCTGGAGGACAGGGAATCGCAACTAGAAGGGGGGTCTTGCGACAAGGGGCGCATATGTACATGACCTAGTGCCCCCATGGTGGCTTGAGGGAGTTGAGGCTCTTTGAGTGGGAGAGCCTGGGCTGGGCGGCTCTCCAACTTGCATTTGCATTGAGCGCCGCAATTGCCTCCCTCAATCACAGTCGAGGGGCCCTTGCGCGGTTTGCCGGTCTAGACTTCTAAGTTGGTTGAATGGGCACACTCCCCCTTGCTCCTGGAGAAGCAGGGGGTTGAGATCTTGGACAGGGCCCTTGCAGAAGTCTGCAACCTCATAGAGACCGAGCAAAAGAAAGAGAAGATATCTCCTGCCGTTCCAGCCGGCCACCTAAGCGAGTGAGACCAAGGAAGCCACGCTCCCATGTTCCTCAACTTGTTTTGGCTAGTCCGCCCGCGCCGAAGGTGCTGAGGCGTGTTATAGGGCACGCGTGATTCCGTAGTACCGTTAGTACTAACCGTAGCGTTAGCTAGGGGGGGGCCATTTTCGCTCTAGAATCCTGTGTTTTTTCACGTTTTTGGAATCGGCTTAAAGTGCTTTCGTGCTAATGTTGGGTATCTTGAAGGCTTTAGGGATGCAAGAAATGCGAGTTTCTGCTTTGCATCATCTGCATCAGCTGAATCATCTGAGCGGCACACTATCTAACGGACATGTCTGCGAGATAGGGACTTGAATGTCCGGGTACGTGGGTGGTCAGGAGCAGAGATAAGCAGGTCAGGTCCAGGAACGGTAATATTATCTCCCGAGCATAGCTCCCATATGGTCGAACATAACTCCAGAAGTCCCTATCTCAAGTACGCTTCCTCGAGATAGGTACTTGAACGTCGTAAACATGGTCTAACGAAGGCTCCCAAGGGACTGGAATAGCGTGAAGATTGCGCTCGAAGGCACTATCGAAAGGACGTGTGTGCGAGATAGGGACTTGAACGTCGTAAACTGGTACGCAACAGAGCCCTCGAAGTCCCTATCTCATGGACGCGTCTGCGCGATAGGGACTAGAACATCCGGGAACGTGGCTGGTCCGGAGTCAGGCCCAGGAACGGGTACGGTCAGGTCCAGGAACGGTAATATTATCTCGCGAGCATAGCTTCCATATGGTCGAACATAACTCCCGAAGTCCCTATCTCAAGTACGCTTCCTCGAGATAGGTACTTGAACGTCGTAAACATGGTCTAACGAAGGCTCCCAAGGGATTGGAATAGCGTGAAGATATTGTCTAACCGAGCGCTCGAAGGCACTATCGAAAGGACATGTCTGCGAGATAGGGACTTGAACGTCGTAAACTGGTACGCAACAGAGCCCTCGAAGTCCCTATCTCATGGACGTGTCTGCGCGATAGGGACTAGAACATCCGGGAACGTGGCTGGTCCGGAGCAGAGATAAGCAGGTCAGGCCCAGGAACGGGCACGGTCAGGTCCAGGAACGGTAATATTATCTCCTGAGCATAGCTCCCATATGGTCGAACATAACTCCCGAAGTCCCTATCTCAAGTACGCTTCCTCGAGATAGGTACTTGAACGTCGTAAACATGGTCTAACGAAGGCTCCCAAGGGACTGGAATAGCGTGAAGATATTGTCTAACCGAGCGCTCGAAGGCACTATCGAAAGGACGTGTCTGCGAGATAGGGACTTGAACGTCGTAAACTGGTACGCAACAGAGCCCTCGAAGTCCCTATCTCATGGACGTGTCTGCGCGATAGGGACTAGAACATCCGGGAACGTGGCTGGTCCGGAGCAGAGATAAGCAGGTCAGGCCCAGGAATGGGTACGTAAGATAACTCTAGAAGTTACTATCCAACGGACATGTCTGCGAGATAGGGACTGAGCGGTACGTAACATAACCCTATATAGAAGTCACTCTCTAACGGACATGTCTGCGAGATAAGGACTTGAACGTCTGGGTACGTGGCTCGTCAGGAGCAGAGATAAGCCGGTCTGGTCCCGGAACGGTAACATTATCTCCCGAGCATCGCTCCCATATGGTCGAACATAACTCCAGAAGTCCCTATCTTAAGCATGCTTCCTCGAGATAGGTACTTGAACGAGCGGTACACTATCGAACGAACATGTCTGCGAGATAGGGACTTGAACGTCCGGGTACGTGGCTGGTCAGGAGCAGAGATAAGCAGGTCAGGTCCAGGAACGGCATAGCTCCCATATGGTCGAACACAACTCCAGAAGTCCCTATCTCAAGTACGCTTCCTCGAGATAGGTACTTGAACGTCGTAAACACGGTCTAACGAAGGCTCCCAAGGGACTGGAATAGCGCGCAGATATTGTCTAGCCGAGCGCTCGAAGGCACTATCGAAAGGACGTGTCTGCGAGATAGGGACTTGAACGTCGTAAACTGGTATGCCACATAGCCCTCGAAGTCCCTATCTAATGGACGTGTCTGCGCGATAGGGACTAGAACATCCGGGAACGTGGCTGGTCAGGAGCAGAGATAAGCAGGTCAGGTCCAGGAACGGGTACGTAACATAACCCTCGAAGTCACTATCCAGCGGACATGTCTGCGAGATAGGGACTGAGCGGTACGTAACATAACCCTAGAAGTCACTATCTAACGGACATGTCTGCGAGATGGGGACTTGAACGTCCGGGTACGTGGCTGGTCCGGAGTCTCCCGTATGCTTCCCCGAGATAGGTACTTGAACGTCGTAAACATGGTCTCACGAAGGCTCCAAAGGGAGTGGAATAGAGTGCAGATATTGCCTAACAGAGATCTAGAAGTTACTACCGAAAGGACGTGTCTGCGCTTCAACGTCGTAAACTGGAATAGATTCCCCCCTAACGTGGCTAAACATAGCTTCCATATTGTCTGGCATAGCATTAGAAGTGATATTTGGCTCCACCGGAGCAAAGATAAACAGAGATCACGTTCCGGAACGGCAACATCGCAAATAACGTGGCCCAAAGAGGGCTCAAAAGGGACTGGACAAGCACGTCTCCTCGAGAGAGGGACTGGAGCGTCGCAGACGGGACCCCTTTTGCACTCCAGATGCGCGCGCCGACTCAATCTACAGGGTGAAACGCGAACCACCTGCACCATGTCACATCACGTCCCGTGACGTGTTAACCTTGTAGACTCGTGCAAATCTAGATGGGGAAAAGAACGTGAACTAAGCTGAATTGCCAGGGAGATTGAAACCTTAGCTCGCCACCGTGCTGGAAAGTACTGCAACAAATCCTGAGCAAATTTCATGTAGCAGGACACAGAGTGATGGCACAGCACTGGCCAGGGCGCCTGCAAATAGTCCCGTCCATGGAAGGTCACGCGCTCATAGGTCCGAAGACCTTCCTGTCGTCGATGGCCGCGGTGGAAGTATCCGCCGCGGGTACTCCCGGAAGAGACACCTCCAGGTTAGAACCCTTCTGGAAATACCGGACTTTTAGCGGTGGCGCAGCACTTACCAGTGCAACTACGCAGCTACGGGCGCAGCAACGAAAACAACCGTCGCCAATGCCGACATGAGCAGGCAATTTCCGGTGTCGACTTGCCATGCCTTGCCCGTGTCACCGATCTCCGCACTGGCAGTATCCGCAGCAGGTACTGCAGGAAGAGACGCCTCCAGGTTGGAAACTGTCTTTCTCTGATCGTTCACGCTGCATGGTTGCAGTTCTAGGAGCTCAGGTTTCCCCAGGTTTCCCCAGGTTCAGGAATTCCAACAGTTCATCAACTGCATCATAGAATTCTTGGTGTCTCTCAAACACCTCCGTGGCAATGGCCGCGCATTTCTCTTCAAACAGATCTACTTCTCCCTCCTTCTCCACTCCAAGCACCAGAACCCTCACTCCGATCTTCTCCAGTCGCTCTGCGAAGCCTTGCGCCGTTTTCAGGGCAGGAGCATTGAACACCACCAGCGGAGGATCTTGATTTCGGCTGCTTGTCAGCTGCACGGTGACAGCAGCCAGCAAGGTTGTTTTGCCCCCACCAGCAAAGCTGGACACCACCGTGACTGCTCCCTGGATCTCGGACAGCGCCCGACATTGATCTGCGGAGAAGCCCACGATCCCCAGCCCCTTGCAGAAATACATCCCGCTGGGGCCCCAAATAACGATCCCAGACCGAGCTGAGGACAAAGGTCGCTGGCTGGTTCAGACCCAGCCAAGCATTGAAAGCATTGGCTCGCAAGCCTGCCAAACCCTCACTTGACGTTGCAGCTAAACTACCAACATCTCCTTCCAGCATTGGTCTCAACCTCACCAACGCCTCGTACATGTGGATGAACTCGTGGATGTCTGCCAAGATCACCACCACCACCTGCGACCCCCGCTCCAAGTTCATCACAGGTTGCAAAGAAACCTGGTCTTGCCGAAAATTGCCCACGTTCGACACCAAGTGCACGCTGCCTCGTTGGTACAAATCACTCTCTGGCATCTCAATCCAGGCGCGCACCTGGTCCATTGCACAAACCCAAATCATCTTCAGTTTCCACTCTCGGTTTCGCTCTTCGCTCATCAACAAAAGGCGGGTGACCTCCACACCACTGCGTTTTGGCTTCACCGTATCCCGAACGACTGCTGGATACGGGCCCCCCACATCTTCCGACTCCCGGATTGTCTGCTGCAGCTTTTTCTGCAATTGCCCCAGAAGGAGTGTCGCCATACTTTGAGGTGAAGCCCGCACGCCGCCCATAGGAATCCAGCTGGTCTGCACCCGAGGCACACTGGTAATCCAGGTTGCCAAGTTCGTTCTTTCCGCCGGCCCCTCCGCCGGGCCCAAAAATTCTGCTATAGACACTCTAAACACTGGGTTTTCTGTCAATGTCAAAAGACCAGGCTCCAAACTCCTCATCTCACGCAGAAACCTAGCAGCGGCCTCCAGCCTCCGCACATGCTGCCGATTGACCCCCGGCACACGATTCTCTGCAGCGAACTGCCCCGCCTCCTTTATCTTCGCCAACAGAAGGTCATGCCGCCCAATCAGGCTAGCGCATTCCTGCCCGTCTTCCGGAAGTGCGACTTCGCCCAAACACACGGCAGCGACGTAGCCGTCACTCACGAGCCGTGGTTCTCGAATCGTTTCGATGAAACGATCCACCCGACAGACCCGCACGGACATAGCCACATCTTGCCGCTCTACTGGGCCCTCACGCAGCCTCACATAGAGAGTCCGGAGCTCTGAAAAAGCAAAACCAGGAAACAGGTCTTGTAGAGGCACACTCCCCACCCGGTGATTGTATGCCACCAATGTCGCCATCACTTCGCGCTACCCGAACACAATCACTCGGCTCCAAGAGCACAAGTTCCTGCGTCAGCTGATACAAAATCACTCGGCTTCAAGAGCACAAGTTCCTTCGTCAGCACTCCCTCGAAAAATTCAAGTATGTAGTTGTCTTTGTCTCTCCCTCCGATACTTGAATGATACTGTTGCCCTACATGGAATGCTTCTTTTTCTCTTGCCTTACCCTCTACCTCAGCTGTGAAGCCCAACTGCATCATTCGCTGCATCACTCTCGCTGGTCTTCTGCCTCTACACCTCTCACCTTCTGCAAAGCCCACATCGACTGCTTCGGAAACGTGACTGCTGCTGCCAGCAACAAGCACAAACAAAACATCTTCCCTACACGTCTTCGCTCCTGAGCTGCCTTGCTTCGGCCCATTCCATGCCTGCGGCACAAAGACGCAGCCATCCCCCGTTTTCGTGCCATATTTCACGTCTTCAACCGAAACAATCCATGCATCTCGAAATAAACACAACTTCTTGCATCACAGCGTCATCCCACACCCAAATGGCTGCGGCACAAGAACCCGTTTCTGACAGTCGTGGCGACCCTTCTGCAGCACTCTGCCTACGTTTCAAAAAATGGACCATTTCCTGCCTTGATGAAACCCGTCCTAAAATGGCTGCAGTCTTTGAGCCCAAGCTTGTTTGAGAAGGACAGCAAACCCTACCTGGATCAACAATCCCATACTGTTTGCATTGCATGTGTTCCACCATGTCATCGTCTGCCATGTTCGTTTCATGATGCAAACACCTCCCGCCTATAGATGCCTTGACCGGCTCTGCGGCATCGGCCCCTAAATGGCTGCGGTCTTTGAGCCCAAGCTTGTTTGAAAAGGAAACGACATTGCCAGGGTCAACCGTCCCATCGTGATGCTTCCGGCAGCAGTGGTGGCGGCCCTTCAGCAGCCACGATTACTTGAAAAGGCCCTTGAACCATCGAATACCACATCATCCCTTCCCCTGATGACTCTGCTTCTCTCTGCTCCAGTTGGACCTTATCTTTGCGACGTTCCAGGCGATATGGAAGCTACGTTCAGCCATGTTGTTGGGGGGAGCCGTTCTGGGGCCGACAATATGGACGCTATGTCGGACACTTCCTTTCATACTCACTCCCTTGGCTCCAAGAGCACAAGCAGCTCGGGCTTCCTTCCGGGACTCGGTGGATGTATTGTCCCCTTCCATCCGGTGCGGGCGGTTACCGTCGCGAAGCGACGTGAATAAGATCCAGGTTTACCGGGCATGTGTGCTGTCCGCTCTCATATCTGGTAGTGAAACTGAAACTTGGACGGTGTTCCACGCTACTTCCTTACGAGTGCTGAGTCGTTTAGCAAGGTGGATGCAGCAGCTATATGACATTCTTATCGATCGCCTGCTAGCTTGTTTAGGTGTCCCTACCATAGATGATCTTATTCAACAGAATCGGGCGCGCTGGTTGGGTCATGCAGTCCGGATGTCCAATGACTGCCTTCCTAAACAGGCCTGATTTGCATATTTGCCTGCGAATCTCGGTGTTGCTAGAGTGCCCAGTAGGTGGGAAAAGACTGCGAGGTGCGTTAGTTAACGGACAAAAAATGAGTGTCCTGGCGATTGCCTATGGTCCAACTTAACGGTGGTCGGGACTGGAAACTTTGAACCAGTGCTCCTGCTGTGTGGTATATCCCCGCTATTGCTCTGCTCCCGGAGATTTCCAGGGGTTGGTCTGCTGAGCTTGCGTCTGCCAAACATGCACTGGCGCCTGCAAGGGGATCCTCAAGAAGTTTGGGCTTGCCACTCTGAGAATGTTTGGCAGGTTGTTGGCCGAATGGCAGAGCAATTGCGCGGACCGAGCTGGGCCACTCTCAATCCGAACTTTGTAATTGAAAAACTGCGTGGTCAGGATTCCTGGAACATGTTTACCAACTCTGTCCAGGATTTTGCATTATTTAAAATTGATTCTTTGTATTGCTCAGGACCTTGCTATGCATATGCCCGTTTGGCAGACTCACCGCTTGTGATGTCTCCTCTACCTGTAAAACCTCCTCGGCGCCGCCTGCAGGCAAAACAAGTGCGACAACCAGCCTTTTTTGGTGGGGATGATCCTGTCAACCCGGTTGAGGCTAGCGTGCGGGTACGTAATATTTACTGGCGTAGGCTCCCTCCCTCGAACCCGCCTCTGGCCAACTTCAATGTCCTATTTCGGGGTGCGGTCGCCGGTTTACCACTAAAATGGGGTTGTCTCATCATCTTCGTGAATCGAGACC
>CAXIVM010001202.1:0-39410 GCA_964035705.1 Porites rus
AGAAAAGGTGAAGGTGGCAAGAAGCCACCTTACTGACAGACGACTTCCGCAATGCATGAGGGCCTGAAGTTGGTGGACACCAGCAAGCATGGCCTGATACAGAATTCGGTCGTTGATGTGTCGGATACAGAACCCCGGCAGATTAATGGCAGAGTGCTACACCTTTATAGTGGACCACGCAGGCCTTCTGACGGTCTGGGGAAACATCTCAAGGACCATGGAAGGGAGGCAGCCTATGTGGACAGAGAGATCAATGAGTTGCATGACCTCCTGGATCAGGACATCTGGGAGAAGATTGAATTGAATTTGCCTATGTACGATTGCTACATGATTTCACCGCCTTGCAGCACCCTTTTGCCTGCAAGGCAAGGCCAGGGAGGACCGCAGCCGTTAGGGTCGACAGAGGGTCCAGAGGTCTACGGACTCACAAGTTTGACGGCTGAAGACATGCAGAAAGCCAGAGAAGGCAACATCCTGGCACTTCGGGGTCACCCTACGGCATCTCATGCACGCAGGAGAGGCAAGCCGTGGCTGCTTGAGCAACCGCATGAGAGAGAGGAGAAGACTTCGATGCTCAAGCTGGATGAATACAAAGACTTGATAGCAACAGAAGGAGTGTTCAGATATACATCTGCACAGTGCAGGTTCGGGGCACCTTCTGGGAAGCTGACAGATTTGTTGAGCGACATTGAAGCCCTGACCAAGTTTACTGTTTTGTGCAATCACCCGAAACGGTGGTGGAGGGTCCCTTGGGGCGGAAGGTGGATCTTCGCTGCGCACCCTCCACTTAAAGGCGAGCAGAGGGCAATCCAGGCAGATCAGTGGAGGCCCTCGATGCCACGGTCAAGAGAGCCACAAGGGGAATGTCTGACAAGACAGGCAGCTGCGTACCCGGATGAACTCAACAGAGCATTGGCTACTGCACTTGCAACTGCAATCATACGAGAGAGAAGCAAGCAGTGCGCAACAGATCGTTTGGACAACAAACGAACAGCAACCATCACTGACTGGAACCCGAGGCCACAGAAAGCGATAAAACTGTCGCAGCAAGCTGAACAGATCGGGAAACCAGATGATGAGAGAGATAGCTTGAGGAACGCTCATCACTGGATCACAGACAGGATGGAGTGCATTGGAGTGCAAGTGTGCAACAGCGTTGAGAGGCACCTCGATGACGATGAGGGAGCAGAAGATCAGCTCTGGCACAACCTAGCACACCATCAGAGCCAAGAGGATGTGATCGTTCCAGAACAAGCACTATCTTTGTTGAGACGGGACATCAAAGAGATGTTGATCAGAAACTCATCTGGTAGACTGCCAACAGACCTCTCAGTTGACACGGTCAGTGATAACGGCTGTGCCACAGTCATCCGTGCATATCTGTTGGAAGCCTGGGCACGAGTAGTGGGGGACCCAGCGGCAGGAGTGGTCACCTGGCTGTATCGTGGGGCGCCGGCACGGCTCACTATGCATTCAGAGAGCCTGGACGGGGTCTTTCCTGTGGTTGACGCTGACGCGGAACAGCTTGGCATTCACAGCCTGGCTACAGACTTTGACAGCTCCCACAACTATGTGGGGGTCGAAGACGATGAAGAGGCATTGGAAACACTCGAGAGCCACCGCCAGAAGGGCTATCTGTCAAGATATGACAGCATCGAAGAACTCGTGAGGGTGCTGGGAGACGAACCTGTCTCGTCAAGGCTAGCGTGCTTAGAGAAACTGAAGTACAACCTGGACACAGGGCAGTACATCAGCAAGAGTCGCATCATCCTAGATTGCAAGCGCGGTGGAGTTTCACTCACGTCCGTGAGAACGCACAAGAGTGTCTTGCCGAGGACCACAGATGCTGTTAGCTCCTCACTGGAATTGTTGGACAATGTGACAGAGGGCCATGAAGTCACGATGTTCATCGCAGGCATTGTAGATGCCTTTTGGTTGATCACGTATGGCACCTCTGACATTTGCAGCAATCATGGCTTTGAGATCACGTGGATCCAAAGCATCAGTGATGATTTTCGACTGCAGACGGATGACCATTTGGTGATCACAAAGGGCACACAGCATAGGATCAGGAGACTGGCGGTGGTCTTCGCAGCAGCATGGCAGATCATGGGTTTTCTTTTGAGGCTACACTGGCACACAAGTTGACCTGGATAGGTGTGCAGCTGGAGATACTGAATGAGGCAATTGTAGCTGAAGTCACTGAAGCTAAAGCGGGAGAAATCTCGCAGCTTCTGACCGAGGCATTGACGCACAACCTCGTATCTGTCAAGTGCTTGCGCACAATCATTGGCAAACGCATTCGATTGCATCGGTCATCGTCGTTTGGAGGCCGTTCGTCCAACGACTGTGCACAGCGTTGCACGCGAGGTGCCTTTCGAAAGCTGGGACCGGTGGTGGTCATCACTTGGGACGCGAGTCCATTTGGCATGGGCGCCACTTTACAAATCCAGGGACAATTTAGAGAGTTCTTTGCTGTCCGCGTCTCGCCAGCGGAGCAAGATATCCTAGGTGTGCAAGCGGGTGATTGTCAAGGACAACAGGTGTGGGAAGCGCTAGCGGGACTCATTGCGTTGAGGCAATGGGCAGTTCCCTGGCAGCACACACCGGTGTTCTCCGGATCTGAAACGACAATGTTGTGCATTGTCGCTGTTTGCCAACCTCAAAGCGGGATCTCCGGCTTTGAACCTGATCGCAAGAGAATTTTCTTTGGATCTGGGTCAGGCGACATGCAGGCCACAGCTGGTCACGCACATACCAGGCTTGACCAACACGGTGTGTGATGCGCTGTCGAGGATCAACGATCCTAACAAACAGTTCAAACTGCTGATCCAACTTTCGGGTGCTAAAGCAGTGTTGCTCAAGCCACGTCGGCTGGGATGGTGGAAGACGCTCCCACACCGACTTGACGTCTCTCCGGCAAGCCAACTGCAGCATGAGGAGGGAGAGATACACCAGCTTGCACAGACACCCGGACACAGTGCTGAAAGACTTCTGGCCGAAAACTGGCTTCGAACCTGAGCGACGGCAAAAGTCTGCGGGTCGCTTGAGTGGGGGGGGGATGGAACCTGACCTCGGGTCCGTCGTTCGGCCGCTTGTTCGCGCGTGCTCGTTCGCCCCCTCCTTTTGTCGTCCTTCAGCACCCACACCTGTGGGGAGGGCCTCACATTCCTCACGTTTAATATCCGCTGCTTTACCATGTTCAAGACCCCGTCGCACCGCGGGAAGAATGCAGAGGGGCAGCTTGCTCTACCCTCTGGTGCTCTATAAAGATGGCATGATCTCCAAACAGGACATAAAACTGTCTGTGCTGGGAGGCTTTTGATCCTGGGGGGGAGGGGACCCCCCCCATGAGTGAATCATGGGGATGGAGTTGGCACCGTACCCTCTTGGTCTTTGTGGGCGCCCAGTGCTGTGAACTCGCGGGAGCAATGAGGGTGAGATCGGATACATCGTAGGTCGCCAACTGTATGAACTGCCCTGACATCCGTCCGTGGAGTTGCCGCTCACGGCCACCTAGCCTCTTCACCAGGGGGTCTTCACTGACATCGACCGTGGAAGTGGCAGGTCTGAAGACTCTCACAGACCCTGAATCTCCACGACCATGGAAGTGGCAGATCTGAGGATCTCGACTGCGCAGCATCACTCAACCTCACAGGCTCGAAAGATGGCTGGTGATGTGACAACACTGAGAACTGCTATGCAGGTACTAGCGGGTGTTGTAGCAACACTGAGGACTGTTTATGAGTGCTGGCGCAGCATATTACAGCAACCTGGCTTGCTGCCGGATACGTGCTTGGATCATGTCTCACTGATATTATGGGCACAGACACGCTCCCATGCGTGTTGCGGAGCCTTGCAGACCATTTCACGAAGTCAGGGTTACTTACAACCAGAGCTGACGGTCAGAGCTGGAAACTTGACTTGAGGGCTGGCTACAAGGTCTTCTTCGGTGACTGAACCGGCAGGCAAAGAACTGGAACTTTTGAAGACACTAATTCGAGAGTTGTCCGGCATTGCCTTCAACACCGTCACCTGTTAAGGTGCAATTTTATTGTTCGTGACACCCAGTCGTCTTCTGGTCTGGGTGAATGTTAATTCATAGTTGGGGTCGGACAGCAGACCGTGGGGAGCTCCGTGACCCTCCGGTTCGTAGGGAACTGTTGCGGATACTCCCCCCCTTGCATCGACTGACTATAGTGAGAGGATTCAACCGCCTGAAAGGCTGGTGTGCTCTTGCTGATCATGATTGAAAATTGCCACCCGATTAAAGGTTGATCCCTCCTCGAGTCAGTTCATCATCGGACTCGGACGATTAAGTGCAGGTTAGTTGGGTACCTTGTACCAATCGTGAGTACCCGTATGAACTGAATATGGGTAACTTTCGATGAGTAACCAACTGCTGATCCAGCAGCATCGCTAGGAAAACCTGCGCTTGGGAGGAGGGAGGGACTTGCATGTTAGACAAGCATGTTAGAAGGAACAACGTGTTGTGTATGGAACATGCAGTCGCATTGGGTGGCAGGGTGGGTCAGGTGTTCTGGTCCTTGACATTTTGGCTCAAGGACCTGCACCCTTCCACGATTCTTCCCACCCACCCTGAACTTAACAGTTCCCCAGGTTAGTTGGGTACCTTGTACCAATCGTGAGTACCCGTATGAACTGAATATGGGTAACTTTCGATGAGTAACCCAACTGCTGATCCAGCAGCATCGCTAGGAAAACCTGCGCTTGGGAGGAGGGAGGGACTTGCATGTTAGACAAGCATGTTATATGTTTTGTTTATTCGATGACTCGATCTATGTTCAGCCTCATCCCTAATGTCCCAGCTGCGTGCGCCCTTGTGCTCCCGGTTTTGAGGCTCAGAAGAGCTGGAGCCTCAGTTGAGAGAGTAGCTAACAGTTGAACATTCAAGAGCCCAAGCAGACATGGTAGCAGCCCGAAGGGTCAATGTGAGAACCGATGTATACCGTTCCATGTCGTGGTGCCGAAGGATAGGTCGGATAGGTGTGCCCCTGTCACATCCACGGCCCCTGGATTGTGATCCCTGGTCACATATGAATTGTAGTGAATTGAGACTAGTGTGACTGGTGACTAGAATGGCACAATCCCCAAGTTAGATGGTTTAGATGGACCCTCACCTGAAAGACAGGAGTTCCAGTGCCATGGACTCTGAGGTTTCACTGTCCGAATCCCACATGACCGTCTCCAACATCCGAACATGATTCGACCGTCTCCCTGTCTCCGAAGGACCGCAGGACCGTCTCCTTGAGGACCGGAAAGCCTGCCACTCTTCCGCCACTCTTCCCTGTCCCTTTCTTCGGCCACCGTTGTGGCCGATGCGGAGGTTATGGAGCACAGGCGCTGAACTGGTTGTCCAAGACAGCACATCAGGTGGGAGTGAAGGAACCATGTGTTTCTTTTTGCGGGGAGTCTTAGTTACTAGTAGCGTCCTTGTTCCTAGTAGTAAGGCCAGGAGCCCCGAACGTAAAGCGTCCTTGCTCCGTTCGTAGCGATGCCCTTTGCTCCTAGTAGTTTCTTGTTACTAGAAGGATCGGGAGGATTTTGTTTTTTGAGACATGTTCCATACCTCCACCATCCAATGGGTGTCCAATGGAGATCCCAGATAGTAGTGTAGGGTAGTCCAGCCAGGACACCCATATTGGATGGTCCTGGTATGTGTTGTTTTGGTTGTTTCGAAGAAAACTTAGTTTTTTGGGTAGGCAGCGGAGTTTTATCTCGTGCGGTTTTGTTTGGATTGTGGATAGAATGGGGAAATGACATGAAATGACCAACAGTGACACTTCCCTCAAAAAAAGGCAAAAAGACGAAACGGCGAAAAACGGCTCTGAAACAGTGCATTGATTGAACACTTGTTTCTTGCACTGAAGGTCCAAAGCGGCAGGCAAACCTATGAAGCAGCAGTTTGTGTGTGTGTGTGGCAAGACAGCGAACACCTCAAGAAAATGAACGGCATCAAACAAAAACAGCGATCCATCCGCGCGGTTGGGCTCGCTCCGTTGCGTGGAGTTTGGTCGAATCTCTAGGAAGACTGAAGATGTTGACCTTTGGTTGTATCTCTGATATAGACCTGACCATCCGAAATCGTCAAATTGACCTTGGAGAGGTATCCAGGGTAGCTCATGGATCGAAAAACCCCGTTGCCAACTCCATCCAGGCGACCCAGACCCTCATGTGCGACGACAACTCCGATGAGGTGCGATGAGAGGAAAAACCGCTTCGTTCCGAAGCAATGCATACTGGGGTCGCGACGGGGCGCAAGATCGAGCTCCTGGAGGTCAGACTGAGGTAGACCATGGAAATGGAACATCCATTGCGCAAATTTCAGAGAGGAGGGAGGGCCAGCCTACGAAGCATTGGTATGTGTTTTTCCTTCCAACTTGGTAAGCTTCTTATTATGTTCTGGTCTCGGACCCGATGTGCGCTCGTGGCTTCGGGCGCTTTCTGCCTAATTTGTGCCAGCTTGCAGCCCCAGACTGTGGACCCTGTGAGCAGGAAAGTTGACTGACAAGTTCCAAGATATCCCACCAATAATTGATGGAACCAACATGATTGAACTTAGAAGATTTCTGGTTGCACTGGACATGTTACTTGAGTGAGGTACCTACTGAACTGTGCCGGCGCCGAACCTGGCGGGCCAGGTTTCAAGGGTCCTGTGTGCTTCGGTGTCGCGTGTTCAGGAAGCGTGTTCGCTCGCGTCTTTGTTCGGTCCACGGTCGCAGGAGGGGAAGGATGGTGGAAAAAGAAGCAGCTTGACCAGTTTGAGAAGAGAAATTTTACGGCTGTGACTGCCAAGGCCGTAAAGAGAAGAAAGCTGTAGAAGTGCACAGCTAACATGTATGTCGAAGCTTATCAGCTAACATATTGGGGGCCTGACCACATTTGATATGCAGTGGATGTTGTTGAGATTCATATTTGATGAAATCAAGAGGAGCGATCGCCCTCACCAAAACATATAGACATCAAGCTATGTAATATTTGACTCCACACCAAGAAACCTCGAAGTGTGTGGAGGAGTCCGGTTGGTATTTTAAGACCTAGACTCTAGACCTAGACTCAATATGCTGCTGCAATAGTGCGTACGTGTACACACGAGTAGAATTCGATGAATGCCTTTGGCTTGGGTGCTCTGGGTGTCCACCGGTTCGATCCGGAAGAAGACAGACGGATGAGATCCTTCGGAAGGATCTGGGACTGGCGTCCCAGTCCGATGTGACCGTCCACTGAGACCCGATGGTTCATTGAGTTCCAGCTAGAGACTTCTTCGCCGGTGCCCACAGGCGACATCCACTGTTAATCCTTAGATAATCCACATGAGTCTGATTTTAGACTAGAGGATTGACATCCCTTGACCATTTTGGATTCTTCATGTTGGTCCATTTGGGAGAGTCAACCATTTGTTTGGGGTGCACCGTCCATGTGCGCCGACCAACGGCGTCGGTCCTCTCCAAGGAGCGCCACGAGTACCATTGTCTCCTGGTCCCTTTGGACCAGATGGCTTCGAGGGTCCGTATGATGGGAAGTTGGCCTTCAACCCAGTGGGCAATGGATGCTAGGCTTAGCTAGACAATCTGTTCATCTCTTCAATGTCTTCAATTTATCGTGTCTTCTGAGTGAAACAGCTCAACTCTTTCCCAGCGCTGATGCAAGGATGCTTCGCACCCGCTGGCCCTCTTCCATGCGGGTGTCAAGAACCGGTGGCGGTCACGATGCCGGAGCAGCTCAACATGGGCTGGTCCTCTGGGCCAAGTGCAATGGGCATCTCGTGTCAAGTTCCCCAAAGCTGCTGCCAGATGCAAACAGCTTCGCAGACACCCTGTCAAGCTCAACTACCTTTCGCTGGACAACCCCAGAGCTTTCCTGGTGATGGGCAGTTTGGCCAGAATGGGATGACAGTACACTGTGGTCAGCCTCAAATCTATCCCACCTATAACGGATCCCACAGTCAATCAAGCATGACTGCATTACCTAATAGGCAGTATGGTCCAGGCGCCTTGCCAGCATCTGGACCATGTAATTTTCCAGGTGACACTCAGTTTGGCCAGAATGGGACAGCAGCACCGTGTCAGCCTCAAATGTGTCGAGCCGATGTGCAGCAGGGCCTTGCTGCGTTGCCAGGGACTGGACCATGTGGTCAGGCACAAGCAAATCCAACATGTGGGGAACCCAACATGGGCTTTCCAGGAGATGTGCAGTTCGGCCAAACTGGGATGACAGCACCATGTGGTCAGCCTCAAATGTGTCCTGCCGATGGATCCTTTGGTAAACCAAACATGACTGCTCCAGCTGATGTGCAGCAGGGCCTAGGTGCGTTGCCAGGGACTGGACCATGTGGTCAGGCACAAGCAAATCCAACATGTGGGGAACCCAACATGGGCTTTCCAGGAGATGTGCACTTCGGCCAAACTGGGATGACAGCACCATGTGGTCAGCCTCAAATGTGTCCTGCCAATGGATCCTTTGGTAAACCAAATATGACTGCTCCAGCTGATGTGCAGCAGGGCCCAGGTGCGTTGCCAGGGACTGGACCATGTGGTCAGGCACAAGCAAATCCAACATATGGGGAACCCAACATGGGCTTTCCAGGAGATGTGCAGTTCGGCCAAACTGGGATGACAGCACCCTGTGGTCAGCCTCAAATGTGTCCTGCCGATGGATCCTTTGGTGAACCAAACATGACTGCTCCATCTGATGTGCAGCAGGGCCTAGGTGCGTTGCCAGGGACTGGACCATGTGGTCAGGCACAAGCAAATCCAACATTTGGGGAACCCAACATGGGTTTTCTAGGCAATGTTCAGTTCGGCCAAACTGGGATGACAGCACCATGTGGACAGCCTCAAATGTGTCCAGGCGATGGATCCTTTGGTAAACCAAACATGACTGCTCCAGCTGATGTGCAGCAGTGCCCAGGTGCGTTGCCAGGGACTGGACCATGTGGTCAGCCACAAGCAAATCCAACATATGGGGAACCCAACATGGGCTTTCCAGGAGACGTGCAGTTCGGCCAAACTGGGATGACAGCACCATGTGGTCAGCCTCAAATGTGTCCTGCCGATGGATCTTTTGGTAAACCAACCATGACTGCTCCAGCTGCTGATATACAGTACGGCCCGGGTGCCCTTCCAGTAGCTGGACCATGTGGCTTTCAGGACGATGTTCAGTTTGGCCAGAATGGGACAGTCCCGTGTGGTCAGTCCCAAGTGACTCAAGTGTATCCCACAAATGGCGAGCCCAACAATAACATTCCCGGTGACTTTCATTATGGCCAGAGTCAAGTTGATCCTGCGTATGGTGATCCCAGCTTGGGTTTTCCAGATATGCAATCTGGTCAGGATGCGTTTGGGTCAGCATCATATGGTCAAGCTCCAATGAATCCCTCGTACGGGGATCCTGTTCCTGGTGACTTTCAGTATGGTCCGTCCGAAGTTCCGTACGCAATGGATCAGACGTTCTCTTCAGGTTTCTTGGTCCAAAAAGCTTTTGTTGCCCTCATCGTGACTCTGAAATAGTCAGGATATGATAAGACTAAGACCGTTATGACATTCTTGGAGCAACTTTTGGCAACAAAGAGTCTCTCATCAATTTTGTGGTCCCCCCATCTTTGGTTGCTCATTTCACTAGACGCTCAACCAAAAATGCTCCAACCTTCGCAAACCGCTGCTGAGGTTTGCCTGCTCAAGGAGGTACGCAGGGTCCAGCGGATCCAAGCTTGGCTTTTACTCCAACCAGCTTTGGTGGCCAAAGTTTGCCACAACCCCCGCCCCTCGGCGACGGACAAACAATTTACAGCTATCCGGTCTTGTTTGAGGTTAGATTCTATACCCAAACACTCCATGCATGGTACAGATGCACACATTGGCCCCTCAAACCATCCCAGTGTGGGCATATATATTCAATTCCTTTCATGGAGTGTTTATGGGATAGTTATTCTAGATAGATGCTGATAGGATGCTGTGTTGAAAGGTCACCTTCGATTTTATGTGTTAAGGGCTGGTGGAAGGGCACCTGGCGAGAAACAATTCAAGCAATCAAAGATGTACTGTAGATTCAACAGGATCTGTATGCCTTCAATATTGCCATGGTATGTTATGGCCACCTTCAGCTGAGAGAGGGCCCCCTGTGCGACATGCAGACCAGGACCGCCACCCCCAAGCCTCTTTTGTGTTCTGAACCGGCAGAACGTCCGAACAGATCTCAAAGATCCTATCTCTTCTTTGATCCTCAGACACTCCATGTGTTTGGAACATGTTCCAGAACTACATTGATCCCTTCAACACCCCGGAACCCAACCCAAGAACCTGGACTTGGTC
Organism: Porites rus; assembly: GCA_964035705.1. Lineage (NCBI taxonomy): Eukaryota > Metazoa > Cnidaria > Anthozoa > Scleractinia > Poritidae > Porites > Porites rus. Next base: position 10,332 of record CAXIVM010001202.1, read on the forward strand.
CGGTCTGTCCCAGCACACCGGTCTGCCAGAACGAGTTTGCGGATCACTCCTCCGATCACTCCCGGTCTTCCGAACGTCCCAGGTCTGGAAGCCTTCCTGGCTCTCCCTATGAAGGCGGGGCATGGCAATGGCATGGGAGGATTGGTTCGTGTTTATGTTTCTTGGCAACTTGTTCGATTGGTTCGCTGGGTCCCCACGGGTAGTTGAGCTGGTTTGGGACCAAAGTTGGAAAGCCTTTGATTTCTGCCATTGTTTCAAGATGTTTCGAGAATCACAATGGACGAATTCCAAGGACCTGCCTGCAAGAATCAACCTGCATTATTTTGGGAGGGCCTTATTGTCTTTGAACTTGTTACTTGAAACATGTTCAAACAGCATCCCCGACACTCCATGTATGCAATATATGCCTACATTGACCCTGTTTCAACCACCCCAATTTATGCAAACATGGCAGTCTCATGGAGTGTTTGGTATCATACTTACTTGCTCATGTTGGACCAGCCGACATATGCAGACACACTGAGGCCCTACAGCCTTTGGGTCCCGGCACTCAGGATGCGAGGGGTGGGTTCGACCCTTGCTGGCGTGGTTCGACCCTTGCTGGTGAGTCACCACATAGAAGTTGTTTGAGCTTTGCAGCGAGGGTCTATTCAGTCGTTTCCGGCTGTTGCCAGGGGATTGCGGTTGATGAACATATGACATATGAACATATGACATATATGTCACAGTATTATATGTATATATAATATATAGATTCTATATACATATGTGTGTGTGTGTATGCATCCTTCATCAAGTGGATGCTGGTCTTGGGGGTGGTGATATCTCGGATTTGGGGTGAAGGATTGACTCTGGGGCCGGTGCTGCTTCAGGAGAGTTTGTGTCGTTCCTTCGGCTAAAACTAAGAGATTTAAACTCAAGAGGGACTATCAGGCAAGCTCATGTCATCCTTGGCCGGCTTTAGTCCATTTCCACAAGACCTGGGTGTGTAGATGTCGCAGCACATGCAGCCAGTGAGTGTCACCAAATGCCTGGTGCTTTAAGACCCTACTAGCCCAAGACAACCAGCTAGAGGCTGGCCTACTGTCGACTAATACCCCGATGGTCCCAGGACGATAGACACCATTCTTTCAATCCGACTTGCAGTTGCAGGGTGAGAAGGACCACCGGTGCCGATTTGATCCGTCTTTTAAACGATGTTCAGCCCAACAACCGTCTACTTGAAATCTCCTAGGATGTTGTGGGAACTGATCCCAGCATCTATTTAACTTTATTTATATTTTTTGTTACTATACAGGTGTTCAAGACCTCTATCCAGCGGACGAGCTCACATGGGCTGCTGACTGCACCACTGAGGGTTGAACCATCCGCATGCCAGCTGGGAACTCGGCTTTTCTTTGAAGCGGAAACGACCAAAAGACGGAACATAGGTGGGTGTGTCAAAGGCGGCAACCTATACAGACCATGGTGATCCATGGTGTTGGATGCTTTTTGGGGCTCTTGTTTGTTGACGCGTTGTATCCTTGCAATATCTTGCAATCGCTGATAGAGTGAAGCACCGTTCCGAACGATGTGCTGAACCTGACGCTTGGCATGGCTTTCGTTTGAAGTTTCAGTGGGTGTCTAGCTTGCTCCCAGTTCCAAGGTCGACTGCAGTCGATATGAACCATTATGAGTTCTAAGCGAAACCGGCCAAAAGACCCCAGCCGTCGACTCATCGGAGCGAGCTGTTGGACTGGATCCGAGCTGGACAGGTGGGACTTGCTCACAGCACCAGTGGGAAGCACCGGTGGTTTCAGAGTATTTCAGAGTAGATGGCACGATCCCGGTTTGTGACATCTATCTACTGTGAAACCACTGTAGTTGTTTGGAGCGATTGCAAGAGAGGCATGTTTGCTGATTTGCTGACCCTGGCATGTTTGCCTTCCATCCGCCGTGGAAGCAGGAAGCATTCTAGAAAAACAGCTGGTTTCATCCCATGGTTGTCTATCATGCCAATGTGAAGCCATTTTTCGAGGAGCCAAGTCAAAGCGCAGACAGCAGGAGCAAGGAAATCAATATGCATGCACCGAACAACAAACATTATACACACGTACAGATTGATAGCTACAAGACTAACTAAGAGGCACAAATCATGCGGATCGCATTCCGACACGAAGAACGTGTTGCCTTGCCCTTTGTCGTTTACAGTAGTATGACAGTATGGTATAATTATAACTTTCATATAATGAATTTGGCGTGAATGGCACAGAGTACAGAGGTATCCAAAGCTTCTCGCTGGGGTTGTGCCCTTAGCCGGGACCCGTCATCAAAAGAAAGTTTGCCTATGCATTGTGCATGTGTTGCGTGACAGAACCACTGGGTCATCGAATCATAATGATGACAAGACGACCTGGAACTTGTACTGCCCAAGAACATTGTTCCTAGTAGCTTCTTGTTACTACTAGTAAGGCACTTGCCTCACACGATGTTGTGTGAACAACATTTGTTGTTGGACTCTCCACCGGATCGTAACTTTTATCGGAAAGTCCTTTCCGGGCCAAACCGTCCACTTGCATGAATGTTGGAGGGAGGCTATATCTATGTTCCCATATCTTTCTATAAAATGAGAGGGTCAACTTCCATTTAAGAACAGAGATGAGGTTATGTATTCGTGCGTGTGGGCGTAGGACCGCCTTCTCTTTCATTGTGCGTTGCCGTGCACAACCCACGACCGGCCGCGCTACTTCCTCATGCCGCCGAAGTTGCCGGAGGGGAAGTACTGCGAGCTCCCTCAGAGAGGCTGGTCCAAGATATGCTGATCTGCGAAGTGTTGTGTTGTTCAGGTGTTGGACCCCTGATCATTTGATTAGATTGTCAGAACCACTTTGCTGGCTCAAGTGTCTAGAAGATGAACCAACTCAAAGTTGTTGTTGCTTGTTGTTGGAAGAACCAGCTGCTTGAGAATTCACGGGCAAGACAACTTCAATCCGCGATTCCTGGCTTCAAGTCGTATAGTTGTTGGCAATGGGAAAGGAAGCCCTGTTGGGATCTCATGAAAGGCTGCCCTGCCCTTCAATCAGTTCATGGCAATGCAGACTGTTGATTACTAAGAACCCCCCTACCTGTGATACCAGAATGCTATATTGAGGGGTTGTGTTAATCAACCGTCTACAAAACCTGTGGATCTACATGAGGATATTGATGCGGTCTTGTACACTCTCCCTTGCCAAGACCGCATCAAACTCAGGTGATTCCATGGTGCTTCCATGCGGGTCGCCAGTCACTGTCGTGAACGACTGGGTCGGCTTCCCGGTTTCGCCCCCCAAAAGGTGAGCTGGGCGAGTTGATTCCCCCTTCTTGGCAACGGAACAAGGTGTAACAAGGCAGCAAGACCAGCTCTGTGGCTGCGGCATGGTTCCGAAGCTGTTCTCTTTTGATGCTTTGCTGGTCACCGGATCTCAGGTGCCGAACTTGCTATTCACGAGAGAGGTCCCAGATTTAGGTTTAGGAGTCAGGAGAAAACCATCCCTTAATCAGGAACTGCTACCCTGTCTTTGCAAAATTTTCTTTGGACCAGTCTGGGCCAGGCAGAAATATGAGCAAACATCCAGGTGTAGATTGGTGAAATGGATATCAGGCAACCCAATCCGGGCAGAAGTGACCACCCGCAAGAAGTGACCTGCCTTCTGACTCCAGGCGTTAAGCTCTACTATGAGATTCAGGGGCCCTTGCGCCGTGAGTATCAAGGCCGCGAGTATTCAACGCCTTCTGACAAATCCTGCTTGATGTTATACAAGAATGCCCAACAAAAAGTGCAGAGGGTGAATCCCCCCAAACCTCTTTTGCATGGCGAGGATCGATCTCCCGGTGTTGTTTGGGAGCCTTCAGGCACTCTCTCTGGGCCGGTCAGGTGGTCTGACCCAAAGTGCTTGCGGCGTCTCAGACCCGCAGGACGAGGTTCATCATTCAATGAGATCACGTGGGAAACTGTGTGTTTTCTGCGCTGAAAGCCCTCCGGTTTGCACACCTGTACCACTTCCATGGCCGAGGCGGTGGTATGCAATACATTATAAATAATACATGCTTTTGATCTTGATGTCAGGTGCAAAAGAGGAAGTGCTTTTTCTTTTGATGGGCTCCGTTGCTGATTTGCGAAAGACCACCGACCAGCAGTTTGTGAATGCTGGCGTTGGGGTCTTCAAAGCTTCTCGCCTGGAATCAGAATGATGTTATTTTTTATCCCCATGGACCGACCAGCAAATATCATGTGGAGGATGGTGGAGGTGAACGTTTCCTCATCGGTTCTTTCTTAAAGTGCGAGGCTAACATAGGCTAACCTCGGGTAGAGTCGATGAAGTTACAACATTCCGGACACTCCATGGGATAATATTTACCTACATTGGGGTGGTTTCAGGGGTCAATGCAAGTACAATCAAGTACAGATTCGGGATAAGGCATGTTATTGTACAAGTGTGAATCTTAGTGTGGTGAATTTCGTTGTCAGATCCTTTTCTTCGTGGTTTGGAACGTATTGTTGTTTATGGTTTGTGTTTGTTGCGTGTCTTTTCCTTTTTGCAGGTCTTGGATGTGCGTTTCGATGTTGTGATTTGTTGCGTTGTTTTTGTAATGATGTGCCAAAGAATTGACCACTCTCAGTGCGGATTTCAGTGCGGGTCCCACTCGGAATCAGGCCTTGGGCACTTAATGTGATGATTTGAAATCTGTGATGTGATCAAGTGCAGTGTGACGTTGTGCAATGTGGTGAAGTGGAATGTGCTGCAGTACAAGCGGTGAAATGCCAGTGAGTTGTCATGCAATGAAGTGTAAGTCCAGGACTGGGAAAACGCTCTTTCGAGTTGATCCATTGCACTGCTGACCATTGATTGCAAACTATAGCTGTGTTTGTGGGCACCTCCAATACTGATCCTTGGAATCAGCCGCTGTGCCCCTTGGAACTCGGAGATTCCTTGGTTTCGCCGCTGTCCCCAGCGATGCGCTCATGGCTCGTGGCCGGACCACACCTTTGCGACCGCACATGTCCCTGGTCATGCACACACACATATGAGCTGCAACGGAACTTGGAACTTGGACATGCTTGGACCACATATGCTCTCTCAGTCCGACGAACACCCGCAGTACTCTGTGGAACACGCATCCACCCCAAGGTCTTTGCTTTTGATCACCGCAACACTGGCCGTTCCACCATCAAGGACTGGGTGGACTGGGATGGACTGGGATGGAGCCCGCTGTCAGAGCAGCCACCGGTGACCGTTCCAAGGGTTCCTGTTTGTTGCTGGGACAAAGGGATTGGACATCACCACAAAGCACAAGGGAAGAACAGCCAGAGGCTAGTGAGCGAGCGATCTCAAACCTTCACGCATTGATATGTAAGGAGGCAGGGGAAGCAGCTAAAGGTAGTGAGGTAGCATTTCTTTTCGTCTCATGATCAACGTCTCACATTTAGGGCCCGCGGGCCTTATGGTCGGTCCTGGTCCACTTCCCCTTTCCACGTGCATGTGCCAGGATGAGCCATGTACCATGGAGGATTATGCGGATGATGCAGCAGCACTGCTGGAGGCTGTCTTTCCTGACAGGCCTGCTCCTCGTTCCGACGGAGCGCTGAAGCGGCAAAGGTCTCAAATTTCACCCAAAGCCCTGCTACTGGGCTTCCCAGACCATCCATGTGCGGAATAGTGACCTACATCGTTGTTGTAAATGGGCCTGGGGTAAATGTATGCAACTACACCGTACATGGGTTTTTGGGATTGGGCACATCAAAAGGATAGTCCTGGGTTGTTTCGTACAGTCTATATAAGTGATCCAAGTGCTTTAAACAATTTGTTGTCGTGCTTGTCACAGAAGTGGGTTGCCGAATCAAAGACATTGACGTCATGGCAGTTGACGTCAACCGTTGTTTAAGCCATGTGCAACCCAACCCTCTTCCCTTTGAGCCTTCTTAAGCCTGCAGTTGTTCATGTCCCCAGTCTCCTTGATAGGCTGTCCCCCTCTCTCTCTCTCTCTTCAAATCCCCCCTCTCTCTTTCTCGAAAGCAACGACTTCGTCATGGGCTTCATTTTCGCAAGGCTCCCCATCTTCGTCCATGGGCGTGTCCTTTGGCGCGATGGTGGCACAACACATGGCTCTTTGCCTCGATCAGTGTCGAAATTGCTTACCGCAACCATCAGTCAGCTCCAACCCGGTCGTCACCGGTTTTGGGGGCCGGGGCCGGCACCTGAGGAGTTCCCTTTTGGGTGTGTTTGGATCTGGGCCTCTCCGGAGACTTCGAAGACCAATGAAAGGCTCCCTGGCACTTTTGGACTTCGTGTGCCCTTTTTGCGTTGAAGTCCAGGACATGGCACCCGAAGGCTCCCTTTCACGGCACACGGTGCCTCCAGAAGCAGAGATTGGGGACGATTCTCCGGAGTTCTGACACTACCTGATCCTGCAAAGACTAAGAGGAAGGGAATTTCAGGAAGAAAGGAAGGCAGACAGCTTCAGATGTTTTTCAGCACTGAAGGCGTATTCTTATTCGATGTCTTTGCATTGACCTAAGCACTGCAGGCTCTCAGGCACCCCAAGCTCATCAAGCGCTTGGCACCTTGGTCTTCTTCAACATCACGTTCTTGACGTCTGAGACAGCTCGGTGTTCCGTGACAGGTGCTTTTGGGTTGTGCAGGCACCCAAGCTCACTGTGAGGGCAATGGAACTAAGCATCATACAACGAGATCACATGAGGGAGGAGAGAGCCCAAACCCTGGCATTCAATTGGTATTTGCATGATGCATGTCATTTACAGCAGCTAGACATACCTAGACACCCCAAATAGGGAGTGTGTTGGGAGCCCGAGGGGGGGTGATTGGACTCGGACACCCCTTTGGGGGTATGCTGGCATTTGATGGTTCATAGGATGTTTGCATGATGTTTCTGCATGTTTCTGGCTTTGGTCTGAGCCGGGCAGGCAATAATTGTGCCCTGAGAAGGCCTTTGTTTCGCTCGTTTGGCCATTTGTCTCCCCCTTGGACTAATGAACTGTGTAAGACAGTGAGACACGTGAGGACACATGACACATCCACTAAAAGGACACGTCTCAAGATGCCCTAGAGACAGGGAGCTACAGCGAGTTTCTTGGCTCAGACCACTTGCTAGCAAGTCCTCCTTGCTATTGTTTTGGCCAAGACATTTGGGTGGAACCACGAGGTTCACAGACGTCAGTTTCGCAAACAGGTGATTTGGTTTGTAACTGATCGTGGCATCAACATATCATAAAGAACCCGGAGATCTTGAAGATTGATGAGTGCCCTGAAAGTCAGCTACTCCCATCAAACCTACCTGATGCAGTAATGAGAGGGATTTACATGGGAGTTCAGGCGACTTCGGAGCCCATGTATATACGGTTGCTACGTCCACCACTCGTGCTGAAATTTGGATTCCAATTACAAGTAGTTGCAGAAAACAAGATGACTTTTCAGACTTTTCACTCTGGGAATCACACTTCTGATGCAACCTTGTTTCTAAGATGTCTACTGTACCTTTATCTACCTTTCTGGTTCGGTACACTCCTGCTTTTCCCTGTAGAGTCAATGCGTCCAATGACCCAATCTGCTCATCAAGCTACCCGAAGCGCTCAGGTCTTGTGCTGCGGGCCCAGCGGCGGCCCGGGCGGCTCAGCCTATCCCATCCAGGCCGGGTTCGACCAAATTCCTTCGAAGGTGGGACCTACTGGTACCCAGGCAATCACCTGCAGGTCACCTTCTTTAGGGGGTTGGTTTCACCACTAAATATGACATTCATGAAATTTATTCTATCATTCTACCTGAGAGTCAGCAATTTTGCCGTTTCACTTGAGCGTGGCGAGATCAGACACAACACTTGGAAGCAGGTAAACCGTCATTTTCCAGGGAAACAGCTCGGGGGTCAGGAGGGTTGACGTGGAGGATTGGCTTTCGACCACTGCCATCCATCGAATCATCAATCCAACCACCAAGGCATTCAACGGGTGAAGAAAATAACAGAAAATCAATCCACATCAGCCATTTGTTCCACATCAACCAAAGCACTCAAACAAGTGACACCAAAATATGTACACTCCCTGAAACCATCATAGAAGTGGAACAGTTCGGCCCCTGGAAGACATTGGAAGACAGTTTTCCTCTACAAGGGAGTCCTGGTCAGCTTCATTGTTGGAGGGAGGGTAACAGGTCAAAAAGACTGACACAAACATCTCACCGGACCCAGGAGTGGTATGAGCCCTCGTTCTCCATGGAGGAACGGGTGTTGCGAAGGATGGCCCAGGCCAATAGCTCCCGGGATGCTGCCTGGAAAGAAAGGCAGGGAACGGACAGGGAATGGGTGGTGTCAGAGTAGATTGAGTAGATGGCACCAGTTACCCCAAGTTGGATTGAGTATATAGTATATATATATGGAGATGTGCTTTATATGGACCCCATCTTTGAAAGACCTCTTAGGGGTGTCAATTGGGTTTGGAACCGTGTTTTGAAGGCCTCCCTCATTAGTCCATGGGTGTCCCTCCATCATCCACTCGGTATATTACTGTATATACATATATATATATATATATTATTTATGAAAAGTACTTGACATGGCTTGGTAACACTAGACTATGTGCATCATGGAATCCATTGCAATCCCCCTCCAACTCATCAGCAATCTAGAGTTCCTTCTTCGAATGTCCAGCCACGGAGGGCTGGGATTTTCGGTGATTCAGTTGGTTTCATTCGGTCATCAGCAGTCCTTTTGATTTTCAGCCTGGATTACGCCGCCCAAACCCGCAAAACTTATTTGACTTGGAGGCATGGATGGCATGGATGGATGGACCCCCTTTTGGATCTCTGACCTTCTTTATAAAGACCACCGCTTTGTAAGCTGCTCCGCATGGGCAACGTGGAACCGGCGGCCCGGTGCAATGAGAAGCTAGAGTCCTCAGTGCGCAACGAAATGTTTGAAAAAAGACTGTTCACATAGACGATCTCTCAGTTTCTGCAAGCAAACTGATGTTTTTCTTCAAAGTGGCATGTACCTCATTCAGTTTGACCATCCTTTTTGTAGGCCAAAGAATCGTTCCAGGTGCAAAAGTGAGTTCGAGATGGTGCACACACTTTTGATGCGGGATGTGCCTGGTCAGCAAATCCCATAATTTGACGCACAGACTTAGTAAGTGACATGATCAAGCAGCAGGCTGCAACTGGCCCAATGAGCTTGCAGTCGGACGATTGGGTGGGTTCGTGTCAAGACAGCCGAGATGTCGGGCTTTGAAGGACACTCGTTGGCGTTCCACATGGCAAGGGTCGGGTTGTCTTTTGTATAGAGAGAGGGAGGGGTTCCCTCGCCTGGCACGGAGGTGGTAAGGCACTGGGAGTGTTCAGCTGAGGAAAAGGTGGGTTTGGATGAGCCACTGCGACAACAGGGCATCCATCGACAGCTGGAAGCGCGACGAGGACATGACACCTGGGCGCGGTGGCTTGGGCGACGAAGGAGGGGAGAGACAGCAAAGACGGTGGTGGCTTGAGCGCTGATGTTGAACCATATTTCGCGAGAGGTGCAAGCCCCAGAACTACGGCCAAACTGACCTGTGCTTAGGGGGAACGGATCGGAATCTCCATCGAATCCTCACCACTTCGGATTTTGCGATCATGCTTCTCCCTGTGAGCTTTTTGCATCACTTCAAAGTTCGGTTTTGGGGGGTGCCGTTGGCTCTAGCCACCCTGATTGCCTGACAGGCTATCCATGAAAGTGGTAATCGGTGGTGGAGATGACACTGACTGAGGTCCATGATGTTGGAATGCTCAAGCCGCCTGTTTTTGTTGAATCACCTGCACAGCGCGGTATTTGGTGCAGTCACGTTTTGGTTGACATCTGTTGCAGTCAAGTCTAGACAAACGAATGCCGCTACTTGGTGGAACTGGGATGGGTCTGGAGCCCGACCAGTCCACCATGTCGCGGGGTAGACCGACACCAGTTTGGTCAACCGGTCGATATCCAGTTTTTTTTTATCCACAGCCATGTCTTTGTTGTTGAGCCATTGTCCTTGCATGCGAGTCCTCGGACTCCCAAGGTTGCCAGAGCTGAAGATGGATACGCTCTTCGCTGGTCACAAGCGATTCGCGAAGACGACCAACCGGCTGGGTCAAAGCAGAACCCCCCAGCTCAGCATTCTTGAAAGATGAACATCCTTAGAAGCAATGAGGAGGAGTCACATCTCTGAGTTTGATGAGGAGTCACGCCAAACTGCTAAGCCTCAAGTTGTTCAAAGTCTAATATAGAGAGCTTGTCCATTGCTGAGATCTCACGATTCCCTGGGAACAAATGGCCAGACGCTGCACCGACTTGATGCATCATAAATCGTAATTTCATACATCGTCCATCCCAAATGACGATACACACATACAGGTCAAAACGGGGTGAGAGGGAGCTTTGCCAACAACATCACATCTCCCTTTTAGGGAACTTAAACCTTCCATCCTACTTGTGGAGCTGGATCTCCAAGACCCAACGGAGTTGTCCTGCACATTTCCGAGTCGGCAGATTATGGCATTTCATCTGGTTTCCCAAATCAGACCTCCGATGGATTTCTTGAGCGCCGTGAATCAGGTGCTGTTGATTGTCGATGCCTTTTTCACACCGAGGCTTGTATGTGGCAGTCCACAAGACGATATCACACCAGTGTCACTCTTGGAGAAGCTGGCTGACCGCATTGGCTGCGAGAGAAAGCTCGATTTCGAGGAGTGGAAGTGTTGCTGTCCGGGCGAAATCAGGTACCGCATTTGTGTTGAAAAGAAGTTGCTGGTGTGGTTCGACGCCCATTGCTTCCTGTCCACCGGTTAAGAAGTCCACAGAAATCGCAAGCCATGACTCATTGGCCTCTTAACAACAGAACCTGGCTCATCCTGCAAGGATTCATTGGCCAGGATTGGCCTGCTAAGGACTGGCCCATCCTGTCTTTCTTTTTGTTGGGCTTTCTTCCTCCCACTCACAGACGTCAGGGGGGACATGCCTTTGCAGCTGCAGATGCCAAATGCTTGCCCTTCATCAATGAGTGGCTGAGAAGGTGGGGACATGTGGGGACTGTGGGCTGGTGAAGGGCGTTGCGCAACTGGTGGGTGCCGACCGCAAACTCTGCTTCCGACGGCCGATTTGCTTGGTGAAAACTGGTGGTGCGCCCGGGTTTGGGGTTTGGATTGGTGCCGCTTCCGAATCCTGCAAACGATCACGACTTCCTGCTTCCGAGTCTTGAGTCCCGTCCCCCCGGCCTGTCAAAAGACTTGGATTTGGTAGGGCTTCAAGTGACCCTTTCAACTCTGAGGGGGTCAGAGTTGCCACGAGGCCGGACCGCATGGAGAAGAGCACGGAGACGTCCAATGGCCACTCTGTAATTTGGTGCCTGGGTGGCACAAGAAGCATTCTCCGCACCAAGCATCAGTCTAGTGGAAAGTCTATACTAGTAGAAAAAATCTGAAATCAGGTGACCTGGGCCAAGTTGTTGTTTCGGAGAGAATACCATGTGCAGTTTAAGCCAAAGGATTAATTACTTGGATCCTATGAAAAGCAATCTGGCCCTACTTGTACAAGCTTATTATGTTTGATGCCTGTGTGCAAATGTTTCAGGAAGGTGGTGGGAGGAGCAGACAAGGGCGGCATTATCGTGAGAAGCGGACCTGGATTGTCGGATGAGCTGGTCAAGGACAGAGCTGCTTTCCCGGGTGATGCTTTTTGTCCCTGTGGGATCTGTGGGTGAAATCCTCTTTTGCATGTTGTTTTCCTCGGCCCACAGTTCCGCAACTCCTTCCTTATAAGGAGTGCTCATTCATATCTTTGTTCTTCACCCAAAACGGCCCGCCACGCTACGGGTGAATGCCCCTTCGATTATTTAGAGATGATCCTGCTTTTTTGATTCAGAAGAAGCGCTGCCAGTGGATTGCGACCCTATGGACTTCCAGGGATGGAGCGATTCCATGTACCTTAACCCCATTCGTTGCGAGGTTACAGTTGTGAGAGTTGTATGCAATCTCACCCGAGGTAGTGATAGCAGCCTCTTGCTTTGTGCATCTTCATGCCAATTCATCCAAGTAAAGTAGCCATGAAGCAATGAAAACATTCATACCTGCCCGAAGGAAGTCTATGAAGCACGGCCACGTTGCTCCAGAAATAGTCAGTATGAGTCAGTGACTGCTTCTCAGACACTCTGAAGCTATCACTCTGAAGCTATCTGTGCCCGGCACTGCCGTGTTATGCCGCTCCAGAGACGTGCCATGGAAATTTGCAACACATTTGATCTAGACTTCTGCTTCAGAGTCGCTGCCAGCCACTGAGTTTCGTCGTTTCGTTCCAGGAGCGCCTCAGCACCGGCGCATTGGTGGAAGAAGTGGAAAGTCGAGGTGACCGCATTTGCCGCTGGGACGGAATTCCGGAGATTCCCACGCGAGAGACTGAGCAGGTTCCACCTGTTCCTTTCTAAGATGCGGTAGATCTCGGTAGATGCAGTCAGAGGTATAAACATGTTGAAGAAAGCGAGGGCTTGCTCTTTGTTGTAAGTCTTACTCTTTGCATCATTTTGAAGCGGAATCCTCTCTCATTCCAGCGGTGGATGCTGGCGTATGGGTTTTGATTGGAAAGTCTACCGCAGATGCCCTCAGGTTATCGCTTGCAGCAAGGCTCTGGCCCTCGTGAGGGTTGGGTGACCGTGAAGCTCGCAGGTGGTAAGGCGCAGAGCGACGGAAGCAACGAAGTGGTCAATTCCTCTTTTGTGCATGGATTTTTTGTAGAGCTCTCAAGGAAAGATGAATGGCGTGCGTATTTGCATATACAGTAAGTACAATTGGTTGTTGCCTTTGGAGGAACTTTTGACAAAAATATAAATTGATTCTTCCAATCAAAAGAATACATGAATTCAATTGATTCAAATTTGAATCGTCATTATTGTTAATACTATCAAATGTTTATAATAGAGTTGGACAAATATATAGTCTATAGTATTTTTTTACATGAGCCACGTTTTAAAGGGTCTTTGTAAGGACTTGCGGCGTAAGCATTCTTTTGCAAATGCTGTTGGCATAAGGTTATGGTATAAGAGATATTTATGATTTGTGAAATTGCATTTCAAAACACAGAACCCTTTCTATTCTAAGCTTATACCTTAATATACATTTATGGGATTATTGTTAGATTGTTGGCTTTTTGTTTCTTTAGGTGGCATTAAACTCCAGATTAAAAACCGATATCGGAATGTGGTGTTGTAAAATTGAATTGTATGGAAAACAACATTATAATAACACCCGCAATGAATAGGATTATTTACTAAGACAATGAATTTTAAAAATTGCATTGGCTAATTGATTGCTTAGGCCGTTACGTCTAAATTTTATTTCCGGGTTGGACGTAAGCTAAAGTTGCCTTTTTATATATATCCTAAATATATATATTGTCGTAATTCGGTATAGAGCGCTAGCGACTTGTTACAAAAAATTCTATAGATGAAGTCTACTTTTTGTTGAATAAGGCTTTCTCTAGATGTTAGTCTGTCTTTTTTTGCTTATTAGTGGTGCTTATAATTAGTTTGGTTTTTTTTTGTGTTCTACGCACTTTAATAATTGAAATGTTTGGGCATTGTTAATAATCCGTCTAACCTTTCTTTACATATATAACTTTTTTTCTAAACCAAATTCCTTTATATTATCCGGAATTTATATACGAAATAATATATTTTATGATAATTCTATTAAAGAATTTTTAGATTCTTGGATAATTTATAATATTTTTATATTTAATATATTTTTATATTGCTATATTGTATTTAGGAATTTATATATATTTATATATATATTAATTGAATACGATAAATATATGTATATATATTTATTTTTAATAATATGTTTATATAAATATATAAGTAGTTTCCGGATAAATCGACGATAAAAAATTCTTATATAAATAAATTGATTTATAGGAATATTTTTTTTTTTTATTATATATAATTTTCGTATTAATTAATTAGAATTGTTAGAATTAATTATAATTAAATTTATTGAAATTAGAATTAATTGGAATTTGAATTATTGAAATTAATTTAAATAATTATAATGAATGATAAATGATATATATTTTTATTTTCGTTTTATATTAATTATTAATTTGTTAAATAAGAATTTAATTAGTTTAAATTTATTAATTGTTTAAATTAAAATATTTTGAATAAAATGGGGTGGTCGGAATATACACTCCGGAATATATATGCGATTTGTCTTGGTTTTTGTGGACCACGGTATCTAAGCTCTATATATTCGGTTGGAATATTTCTTTTTGATTTGAATTCCGATTGAAATGGTTCTATGATTTCATATATTGGATGACTTATTTGTTTGATTTTCCGCATCTTGACCTTGAGGTTTCCGTATATCACTAGCTTGTAATCTTTTGTACCCTGTTGACACCGTGCTATTGGGTTTGGGACTTAGCGGAACAGGAGCTCCTGTAGTACCTAGACATTGTTTTTTTTTTTTTTTTTTTTTTTTTTTTTTTTTTTTTCTATTTAACAGCTTGGATTTAGCACCCTGGATTTAGTAGTTTCATTTCCAAAGCTTGTTGTTTGAACTAGAACACGTACTGGCCCAAGACTGCTTTCATCGGTGTCTTGCACTCGGACTTAGAAATGGAACGTATGAACGGAGACGATTAATCTTTTTCCGAGTTGATGGATGTTTGTGGCAGTCACTTTGCAAAATGTCCTAGAACGGAGGAGGAGGATAAGTCATTAGACCGCCGATTTGTACGAAAGGGGCAGAGGAAGCCTTCGCGCTCCTCGGCTTCGGACTTGGACGAAAATGGCAATTTGATCTTAATGATAGCAAAACTGACACTTCGTCAGGAGGACCAGCTGAATCAGATCCATCTAAACAAAAGCTTCATCTTCTTTGTCCAAGCAGGAAAAGGCAGCATCCTGCCATTGATGCTGAAGACCTCCAAGGACTGGCATGGGCAGCGGGAATTGGGAAAGATTACCACCTCGTTGAGGCAACATATGTTTAGTGTTCGAGGAGCTGGCATTCCGAGCCTCCAAATTGCCCTTCGGATCAAACGATCACGAATTGATTCGAACGCTTCAGACCAAACAAATATTGACAGCAACCAACTCCTGGAATTACCTTCAATGGGATTCCAAAGAGAAGACTCTGAAGCCGGCAGCCAGGGATCCCCTCCCCTCAGAGGAAGCCGCAACATTGATCTAGAAGATTTATAATCTAGCAGCTTAACCGGACCTGATCCATCGGTTCTCAGACCTGAAGCCTATGCCACAGGATTCAATAGTGAAATTCTGTGATCGTGCCCTGGAAATTCGACATCTCATTGAGGGGCCAGCCGGCACAGGACCTATACGATGCCCTACAGCGATTGACAGGCAGCGGGCTTACGCAGATGATCTTTGTTCGAATCCGATCATCGACCTTGCAGAGATCACCCTTGGCTCAGGCCATTGCAGCTCGCTTGATGAAATGAGAAAAACCATTTTGGCACTCTCTTTGGGGAACGGCTCCACCATTTGCTACATGAATGCAGCATTGTTGGCTGAACTTTGGGCCTGCTGCATGAATGACACCTTTGTCTGGCATAAGGTTGGCGCCTGGAAAGATCCTTTGATCCGCCTGCTCGCGAGCAGCAACTAACATCGGGTACTGACTGAAACCAGTTGTTTAGGCCATCTTTTGCACTCATGGTTCACGAATCATGAGCCGGGGACACAGCAGGATTCTGCTGAGTTTGTTGGCTGGCTTCGACAAGCCATGCACGGGGATACATATGGAGATCTGTCCACCTCCATTTGGGAGGCAAGGCTTGAAGCAGCCACTGAGGATTCAGGACACTTGTACGCTCCGATCCTCCTTCAACAGACAAAAGATGGCGATTGCACGATTCAAAACCTGATCAACTTGTGGCATGACCAAGCGCCATTCCACTGTGGTTTTTCGGCCGGCACGACCACTGTATGCCTACAGGTGAACAGGTTCCCTGCCATGGATGTTCGGTCTCCCCAACCGTTTCGATGGAATAGAATCAATGTCCACTTGCCATGTTTCGTCAATGCCCATAGCTGGACTGTCCACTGGAAACATTTTGAGATAGTTTCCGTTGTGGTTCACCGAGGCGCGGAACCTTACTCCGGCCACTACCAGGCCTGTCTCCGGACCGGAGGTTGTAGATTCCTGACTGATGATTGGAGCCGCGCCATCCCGTGCGCTCACACAGCAGACCTTGAGCATGACCTGTATCTCCTTTGGCTCGTTGATAGCACACATCTCACGAGCGCCTGGAGTTCCCTTCTTTCTTGCAACCCTTTCGTGCCTTTTTCGAGCAGCCAAGAGAACTGAACAATGCCGCCCGGGGCAAGTGATGCGCTCGACGCAGCCAATCTACGGATTGAAGCCCAACATGGGCAGAGCTCTCTCTGCCGGAAGTGAATGAATGAATGAATGAATGGGGTGGTCGGTAGATATGATTTAATTAGTTAAAACGATGTGAGAGAGTGTTTATTTGCATATTAAATTTGTATTATAAAATTATTAATGTTATTTCTATATTATTTTATTATATTTTTGTAATGATTTATATATTAAAATTATATTATAAACATATTATTTGTAAAAAAAATATATATTGAAATATATATTGTAAAATTATGAATATTTTTTTAAATAGATTATTTCGTATAGTAAAATTAAAATATGGAAATATTTTATGTTTTAAGGATTTTATTTTTTTAGGATAATTTATTTATTGAAATTATATTTTTTTCTTTTTATAGATTGTATTTTATTAATAACGGATTAATTTAATTTTTTTGATTTTTCGAAATATTGATGTTTTAAGATTTTATTTATAAAATTTTATAGCATTGATATTTTTGTGGATTTTATAAATAATTCGATTTTAATATTGATAGAAAAAATCTTTTGAATTATGAATTTATTATTATTTTTATTAATTTAAAAATTTATTTTTTTATTCGAATTAATATATTATTATTTTTATTCTAAAATTTATGATTTATTGCGAAGAATTATTACAATTATATATTTTTTATATTTAATTATTATCTTTAATAACTAGGTCCTCCAATATAATAAAATTAATCAGAGAACAAAAATAATTAGAATATCTTTTTAAAATCTTCTTGATTTTCTTTGACAATATAAAAAATAAGAGGGAATTGATGAAATTTCAAAAGGAAAATATCTGGAATATTAATATAAAGGAAAATTAATAGAATTGAAATGGAATTCTTAATATCTTAATGCAAATCTAAATCCAAAGACCTTTAAATACATCAATTTCTTTTGAATAATGATTTTTATAAAGAAAATGTGTATTGTTTTTTTTGAATTTTAAAAATTAAAAAATTTAGATATATAAACTAAATCAAAAGGAAAAGAAAGGAAATGAATATAAATAAATATTTTCAAAGCAACATATTATTTGAAGCCTGAAATCTCTACACATTATTCTAGGGATCCCCCCTAAATAATGTCAGAAAATTGTTTGTTGGATTACCCCCCTTTGTTTGAATGATTATTTTTTAAAATATTATTGAATAAGGGATGTTGTAAAGAAAATATATATTGATTTTTGGAAAAATTGGAAAATTTAAAGATTAAAGAATTTAGATAAATAAAACAAATCAAAAGGAAAAGAACGGGAATGAATACACATATATTTAATATAATATATTTTTTGAAATTTGAAATCTCTAGATATTATTCTAGGATCTACCCCTAAATAATATCAGAAAATTTCTTGCTGGACTACCCCCTTTATTTGAATAGTTTTGATTTTCAATATTTTTGAATAAGGAATTTTATACAGAAAATATACATTGATATTTGAGATTTTTTGGAAAATTTAAAAATTAAAGAATTTAGGTAAATAAAATAAATCAACCGGAAAAGAAAGGGAATGAATACAAATGTGTCTAAAGCAACATATTTTTTGAAGTCTGAAATCTCTAAACATTATTCTAGGGACCCCCTAAATAATGTTATTTGTTGGACTACCCCCTTTGTTTGAATGATATTTTTCAATATTTTTGAAAATATTTAATAGATATCTCCATCCAAAAGCCTGCAAGATAAGCAAATCCCAGAAAATTTAAAAGGAGAAAATACATAAATCATAATATTTAAAAATATTCCACTACAATTATCCCTGTCAAAAAAAGAACGACATTATTCTGGGGGCCTGTTTTAATCAATGCAGGAAAAATACATTATTATAGGGGCGTTTATTAATCAAAGGGCCACATTAGTTTTTTTTGCATTTCGGGTTTGGATTTAAATTCTAAATTCTTGAATTTAAGCTTTGATTTATGTAATATTTGTGGGGGTTATATATATAGTGGAATCAATATGATGGATTTTATTGGATTCGGAATTTTATCTATAACGCGCAAATCTGAGTTGAGGTTACGGGTATGGAAATTTACGACCATCCCATTTGATATTATATTATAAGGATATCTCTGCTAGAATAGATAGAATATAATTTTCGACACGACTACGGAATAGAATAAGGTAGGAATATGGAATATCTAGCTATATATTGGGTGAAATATAGTGGTCATAAGGTTGTCTCCATTGGAATAGCCTTCCTCATAGTTATCGGATAGAATGGGATAGGAGCATAGAATATGCGGCGTATCTTTATTTTATCAATATTATTTCATCGAACGGCATTCCCACCTAGAAATCGAGGGCAAGGATATAAATAGGGTGCTATTTCTTCCAAATCTGCAATTTCGATAGAATTCATTAATTGATTAAGACAACATCTTCTTGGGGGGGGGTTATGAGACCTTGGGGTAGGGAGCACGATTCCTCGCTTTGATGGATTTTTGGAATCATTCATAGATATCTGTTTTAATCAAAATAATATATTCATTATTTTAAAATCGGTTCAACATTCATAAATAATAGAAAAATTTGGTCTCAATGCGCAAGGGCTAGACCTCAAAAATTAAATATAATTTCGCGAAACAAATTTAACCATTTTAATGTATGATAAATTATTTCAAAAATGAAGAAAGGATTTTGATAACGAACGATTCAAAGGATCCAAATGAGGCTAGCAATGAGATACGAATCCCCTATAAATCCAATATTAGAATATATATATATAATCTAATTTTATTGTCTTTAATAAATTCATTACCTAAATTATATATATATCCGAATAAAATCGATCCCATTACCTTAAATATATACACATTACCTTATAATATACGTTACATAACCTAAGAAAAGGGGGACGCAAGCCAACAACCGCCAAACGAATGTCTCTTTTTCATGATCGGCAGCTTGCGAATCAACGATACCGCGGATGGGGGGAGAATCCATATATAATCTTAATAGAAGGAACAAAGAAATAAATCGGGGTATTTTAGGTCCATATTTTAAAAAAATATGATTTAAGCATCATAAACAATAAATAGAATATATATATTATATATAAATATAGGTCATCATTACAAAATAATGATAATATGCATTATATGCAAAATTAATATGCAATTTATAGAAGGTAGAAGGCAATATTAATATTAAATAAAATAAATATTATTCGAATTCGAATATAATATTTCCCATAAATAAAGAAATATATTCTTTCCATAATATATTTGTAATATTTAAATTATTTAGATTCTATAATATATATTGTAATATATCGAATAAATATATTCATTAAAAAAAAATATATCTTAATCGAATTAGTAAAAAATATATTTCCTTTTTTCATTCATTCATTCACGACCGGCGGAGCGAATCCGCCCGTGTTGGGCGAGCAATCGACGAAAGTCAATCGGCGGTCTCGAAGGACAGCTAGCCCGGGCGGCTCTGGCAGCAATCAAGCGCGAAAAAGTGGCACGAACGGGTTTGGTCGGTTGACCACTGTACGGTAAGCATCGGTCAAGTTGTCGGTTCGTGTCAGCCAAACAACATAAATGTCTTCATCCATAGCTGTCAAGTGTGGGACAGAGATGGGTATTCGATCATCATCACACAGAAATCTGCCGCCCCCCGTGCGGAGGAGGCATTGATAGTGGCCTGTGGTCGGTTCATGACCTCGGTGCAAGGCAGTTGCAACGACCTGATACTCAATCCATGTGACCGTCCGTCCGGATGAATGCATGAAGCACGGCATCAAGACATGTTGTCGATTCCAGCTGATCAAGGTCTTAGAACGAATGCCAAGTGCTGGAAATCGATTGATCTGCAAGCAAATTGTGGTAGCGGAGCCAGCTAGCCCTAAACAGTACGGGGATTGGGAGTGCCACATGTGAACAAGATCTTGCAATGTGCATCCGACGGGCTTTTCTTCTCTCATGACGATTGGCGAGCAGGTCCAGCCCCAGTCCTCTATCGAGGCTTCAAAACGAGCCTCCCAGCGAGGTGCCTGCGAAGCCGTCGTGAAAAGCGGACGGTGCATAGTGAGCCTAAGCCAACCTAAGAATTCAGCCACATCGTGCTGAGCCCCCTTGGCATGTGAAGCGAACCAGCCATCAAGCAAGGTTCCCAAACAGCTTGGGTCAGTGAGTCACAGTGAGCTGGGTCCCCGGTCCAGCAGCCTAATGAGTGGCTCCTTCCAAGTGCCAAGCATCTCCCAAGAAAAGGTGTTGTCATACAACAGGCCCAAAGTTCACCGATCAAAGCGGTGTTCATGAAGCAATCGTTGGCATCATTGCCAAGGCTCATCTCCAACAGCAAAGTCCTCATCTTTTGAGGGTCCGCTTGTGCCAAGGGTGATCGTTGTAATGTCGAGGGTCGTAGCCGCACTGCAATCAACTGTGTGAGACCATTGCCTGTGAGCTTGGTCAGTAGGTCGAACAGTTCCTGGCTGGCCGAACTCCTGAGGGAGATGTCGAGTCTCCAAGGAATCACCACATTGGAGGTGGGCCCCACCTGGTCCGAAGGCATCGGTTTCAATGCCGTGAACCGATGAATCAGTTCCGGCTGGTTCGCAAGCGTGTGTATGCGTTCGATCATCTTTGAGGCATCCTCGGAGGAGATCGGATCTCGGGACGACGGCTTCAGTGTCTTGTCCTGATGGTCCCACTGAAGATAGTTCCATGCATTCGTGGTGGTCAAGATCTGTTTGGACCGAAGGGCCAGGATCAGTTCGTGGTCGTTTGACCCTAGTGGAAGCTGGGCAGCTCTGCTTGCAAGTTCTTCGAACACCGACTGAAACATCAACTGACGGAGCGGGCGATCTACCTTGCCTTGCTCTCGTTGGCCATGCCATGTCTTCGAGATCTGAAGCATCTGCGGAAGGATCGAACTCTTGCCGGCCTGGATGAACAAAAGGAAAGTACGATCGAGGTTCAATTGGTTCAGTTGGTCCTCTTGCCTCAAGGTCAGTCTGGCCAGCATACCCAGCAGAGTGGAATCGTCGACCGAGCCCGAAGCCGATGAGTGCGATGACCTCCTCTGTCCGGATCGGAAACGCCGCTGACCGGATGAGGGTTCCTCCTCGTTGGGTCGTTGCCGTTTGAAGTGACTGGAACACACCTCCATCAGGTCTGAAAAAGATTGATCCTCTTCTTTCAAATGATCCATCCCGCAGACCCTGGTGTAGGCACCAATGATACCAGTCTTGGGCCAGGACGTGCTCAAGTTCGAAGAGGCATGTTTGAAACAACTGGTGTTGAAGAAACAAATTGTCATGCACTTGAACGCGATCAGGATGGAATGGCGCAAGGTCATCTGAGTTCCACGCCCAAAAGATGGGATGTACTCGGGTGCAAACATGAAACAGGTTGAGAGGCACTGCATGCTCAATCTGAACCTGCGGGTGAGCTGTGAAATGAGCCAACCAGGGTGTGACATGAACATACCAGCTCAGTCTGTGTTCAGGCCCAAAAATGGGTGTGTGAACCACAACAGAGTACGAACTGCTCATAGGATGCGCACAAAGATCATGAGTCAGCGTGGGGTGCCAGGCTGGCGTATCAAGTGGCAAGTGCAATCCACAGTGGCTGGACTCTGTGCATGGTGAGGCAGCAATCGATGCCCTGACTTGCTGGTCAATGACAGTCTCAGGCTGGTCATGTGCAAGTACTGGCATGTCAGACTCGGACATGGTCATGGTGGAGTGATCGGTCCGGTCAGCAGGTCCAAAATGCATGTCTTTGACCCATTCGATCAACAGTGCTGGGCACGTGGCACGTTGGTAGTGCAGTTTCAGGGCAGCCTCAGTCGTGAAGCAGCTCAGGCAATGAGCACATCCAAGTCGACCATGCATCATGTCCCTACTAGGTCGAAAGCTAAAGAACTCAGGCTTATCAACTTGATGGGCATTCCTCAAATGGCCCGCTAAGCCCTTCCTGCCAATGTGGGTTTGGCACAGGGGACAAAGGAACATCTTAGGCGGTTGAGGGATGTCAGCTGGTGCTTGAGTCAACATGGCTTGGACTGTGTCGACACGAGGCTTCTTGGAGGCCCGGGCAGGCTCTGATGCGGCAAACCCTGTATCATGATCATGTGACAACATGTGCTTTTCCAGGCCTGTCGATGTCAGGAAGCTACTATGGCAGCGTTGGCAAACAAAAATGGTTTGTTTCAATGAGGTCAAAGCTTCATCCATGGGTGCATCACAGACTGACGGCGGTGCACACGAAGCTGAGGGAGCAGGAGAATCATGAAGGTCACCTGACAAATGTGGCGATGGAACTGCAGGGATCGATCTGGACTGAGATGAGGCAGGCTTGGGGTCACTTCTGGAGGCCTTCATCATTACAGGCATGACCGGAAAGTGTTCAGGTTGGAAGGTGTATCCCAGCATCGCTGACAGTTGAAACAGGACCCCACATTCATGACTGCGGACATTGCGGCACTCCTTATCACAAAAGCTACAGCGGCCTCTACCACTGCCAATATTGGCGAGACCCACGACATGTGCAGCGTATTGGTCAGCATGCGCAACCATCTGCGGATGCTGATCTGTGTAGTGCTTATGGATGGATCGGGCAGCTATCTGGCAATGACAAAAAGCGCAATGGCAGGACAGTTCCTTAATGAGGACTTGATTCAACAACAATCCCGGGATCGACTTGTGACGTAGGTGCATCTTCAGATCAGGTCTCGCCACAATCGGAATGATCATCTCCTGAGCCGGGTTAAATGAGGTGCAAACCCTTCGATTAATGTGATCCCGCAATCTATAAAAATCCACAAATGAATGAGAGCAGTGTGAACAGATTGGACGGCCGTTCCAGGCGTCTCTCAAGGGATTATAAAGATCATCCGGTTCACAAGGGATGGTGTGTGCTTGTCTCATGTGTCGTTTGAGGGCTCCCACCTGCTTGAATGCTCGATGGCATTCAGGGCACTGAAGTTCCTGAGTGAGCTGGGGATCCGGTGTGTCGACCGGCATTGTGAGGTCACTCGGCCACACATCTGGGATGCAGGCACAAATGTCAGGTGAGTCTTCAGTCATGGCTTCCAGTCGAAGTTTGATAGCACGGCGATGCAAGGCTTGTTGGATCCTGTGTTGTTGCTGTTGAAGCTGTGTCCAAGGCGGAATGAGATGAAGTCGTTCGAAGAAATTTTGCGTCGATTCGTGTGTCAGACAAACAGGGGACTTAGTCATAATCCTATGATGTGTATTGATCATGCTGACAAGTCTGGCAAGACCTCGACGGGTGATCCCCATTTCATGGATGCCATAGCTGACAGTGGCCATAAGACATTGACGATACAGCTTTAATCTGATCTCAAGTGAGTGAACCGTGCTGGTAAGCCAAGACCTAAGTTGTGTGAAGCACCACTTAGCAGCTGTTATCCGTCTCATGGTTGAATAAGTCGAAGGCGCGATAACTCAGAAACACACCAAGATAGGCTGTTTTGGACACGAGGGGCAAGCGCCAGAGTTTCTCCGGCAAGATCAGCTCTGGGCCATCCGGTTTTCGATGAACCCAGCGACGTAGGAAGCCAGGAGCTTCGCGACCAACCAATCGGATTATGGCAAAGCTCTTTTGCATGTTAATCTTGAGACCAAAAGCACTAAATGTATCCAGGACATGTTGAAGCTCAGTGAGGGCCTCAAGTGCATGGGGTGTGGATTCTATGATCCAACGGAGGTGAACATCGTCTGCATAAACAACTACGTGGTCGCGGAGCCATGCAAGCGAGTATCTAGCCTTAAGGTCTAGGAGTATGGCGCTCATCACAAGGGTCCAAAGCAATGGGGCATCTTTAGATCCTTGTTTAATGCCCCTGCTGGCAATGACATGTCCAATCAATTGCTTGAAAGGAATGCAATACTTGTGTGGGGCCAACCATGAATGGATCAATCGCAGAGCATCAACATCGAACTGGTATTGATCGAGCGCTTGAAGGACCAAGGATCTGGCTACTGTGTCAAAGGCTTTTTCCATGTCTAAGGAGATCTGCAACCCTCCCTGCATACCCGGTGCATTGGGACTCGAACGAAAGTGGCTACATGTGTTGCGAACTTGTCTGCAATGGGAAGCCACAATGAGCAGGCAGTCACGAGTCCCCCGGGAAGGTAGGTAGGCGTACAACGGCAGTTGTCTCAAAGTTGGATAGGCCTGAGACAAGATTAGACGACATTGGAGGCCAGCGAAGACCTTGCTAACAGGGTGTTGGAGACATATGGGTCTTAGTGCCTGTGGTTTGGACGGGGTTTTGTTGGGTTTGGGAAGAAGAAAGATCCACCCCGTGGTCCAATGTGGTGGTGGTTGTATTCTAGATCCCATCCAGCATTCAACAAACGTGTTCATTATAGGCTCGGCTAGGTCAGTGGCAAAATGCTTCCACACCAGAGCTGGTATGCCGTCGGGTGCAAGGGCCTTTGTACCAGGCAGTGCTCTCAGGGCTTCAGTCAAGGCCTGGCAGTCGAAAGGGGCGACGGTGATAGGTTCAGTGTTAAACTGTGGTTGGTGATCATCTGAGTACAAGGCAGTATAGTATTGTTCAATCTGTTGTATCTCCTGGGTTGGAGATAGAGACACGCCGTGTGGATCATACATCTGAATACGACGAAGCCGTTGCTTAGGGCAGAGCTGTCGAATCTTGCGATACCAGTCAAACGTTTTTGCCAAGCAGGGCCAGGTTAGCCCCTTCCGCAAGAATGGTTTCCAGTTTCCGACGTCTATTGGCTCGACTAAACTTCCTGATCAGTTTGTGACATCCTAAATAGGTCGTAACATGTTTCCAACACCTAAATAAGGATCCCAACGATTGGCCTCGGATGCGAAGGGCCTCTCTACGTGCATTCCACATCCTGGAGGAAATGGACAGGAGCTGAGAGGGAACGGAGCGAGGAGAACGTCGTTTGGGGAAGTGTTGAATACACAGTGCACGAAGTTGGGTTTCAAGATCAAGCATACAATCCTGAGCAGGGCGGTCAGGGATGGAAGTCAGGTCATTGATCAGCTGACGTGCACGATCCTCGAAACAAACCCACTGGTCCAACTGCGCATGGTATGCATGTCTCATGGCAAATCTATCAATCCTGTTCAGCGGAAAGTGAGCCGGCTGAGGGGCATGCCATTGCGGAAGGGTCACCAGCAAGGGATGATGATGAGGTCCACTGATGCCAAAGTTCCTTTCGAATTGAGTGTTCGTGATCGGCTTCATGCGTCGGTATTGAACCTGCGGTTGTCGAATCAGAATGTAGTCAATGCGAGAGGCATGAGTACCATGAGAAAATGTGTTTTGATAACCCCCTTTACAGTTAACGGCAATCAGGTCCTGAGACCTCAGAATTTGCTGCAAGACATGGCTGTCCTTGTGCACATTGGGTAGGCTTCTGGGGTCTTCCGATCCAACAAACGGTGGATCAGCGCGAAGAACTGTATTGAAGTCTCCAAGAACAATTAAATAATTAGCCTTGGGAATATGATTCAAACAGTTTTGAAGTGTGTGCCACAACTGTTGTCGTTTTTGAAGGAGGGGTTGAGAGCCATGACATGGATTCCAAGCATGTTGATAAACAATGAGAAAATCAATCGTGCGCTTAAGAAATATCCTCACATGCAAAAGGCGTCCTTCAATCAAGGTGGCCGTGGCCAATCGATCTGCTGGAGCGAGGTGGACACGTACCATCAACAAGACGGAGGCTTGTTTGCAAGCCGAATGTGTGCAGTGCCATTCGGATGTGCTCCATGTAGCTGAGAAGCGCCATCCCGTCTCTTGTATGGCCAACACTTCAAACGGTCGAGTAGAAGCCCACATCAATAGCTCATCATAGACCAATGCTTTCGAGGCATTCCAGGTCATGCAGCGGATGCCAGGTGCAGTGGAGACTGGCGTCAACTCCTTCCGGGCAGTCGGCAGCTGTCGGAAGGACTCACGGAACCTCCATGGGATATCTGTTGGGAGGAGCATCTTCCCTCGGTACTCAGCCATACCATGGCGCAAGGCCCTGTAGCATGCTCTTCTGTATGCGCGCTTAATGCGCAGAATGCGCGGCCGGGCAGAGATGAGGCCGTAGCCACTAAAAGCCCATACCTCATGAAGCTTCATGGAAGGAGAAGGTGTATCCACAGGATGACCTCCACTTTCGCTCAGAGCAGAGGAACTCTGAGCAAACCCTCACGCCGGATATGGAAGCAGGTTGAAAAGGTGTAGCATCAGCTCGCATATCCCCCGGACTTGGGACCGGGAAATCCAGTTCGGTCTTCAGCAGAAAAATGGCGGCAGCCAGAATGAAAGGAGGCCAGTACAACATCACAAAAACATGGTCACAGAACTCATGGCACCTCGCCCCAAAGCGGCCGTGGCTCTTGAACTGGAAATGGCGCTTTATTTCCTTTATAAATTCAATAAATTCCTATATCCATTCGATTATTCAATATCCATTATATAATTAATATCCAAATTCCTTAATAATATTAATATTATATTAATCATATTAACAAATCCCATTTTCATATATATTTTTTTCTTTATTTTTATTACTATATTTTTAAACTATATTTTTAAAATAATTTTAAATATCAAATTTAGATTTATTCTATCAAAAAATCATCCTCCCCAAATCCTTAATATAAAATGTTCGCCCTAAAACAATAGAATTTAATCTATCAACAATATTTTTTATAACTTAGATGGATTTAGAAAGGCTGCACGTCCAGGACTCCAGCAAACCACCAACAATTGTTTAAACAATTGTCAATTGTTTTGAAAGTTGTTTTAAGAATTGTTCAATTCTTGTGAAAATTCTTTTGAAAATTGTTGAATTGTTTTGAAATTTATTTTTAAATTTGTTCTTTTTTAGAAAATTGTTGCTTAACAAACAATTTGTTTTTAACAATAGTTCAACAATTGTTATAAATTGTTTCGCGTTGTTTTCCAAACTTTTTAATGCTTGTTAGCTATGCATTGTAGGCTGTATTAAGGCTTTGCGTTTTGACAAATAGCAAAAAAGTCAGTTCACAACAATGTCGTTTTGGCCAAGAAAACCTAAAACATCTATCTGTAAGAAACCGATGTGGCACCATAAAATCAAAAAACTGGAACAAATGACCAAAGCCGCAACAGAAGAGCGGGTGCCAGACTTTTTGCACGCGCAAACGAAAGTCCGCATGTCAAAAACCAGCCGCAGCAAAACTTGGCCTGAGGCCTCCAGTCAAACATCGGCCTGTGGCCTTCCGCCGCTGTTTAGAACAGCCACGGCCGCCAAAGCAATGGCGACCTCCTCGTCCTCTGCATCCGAGGATGAGCAGCTCTCACGATCTGTTGCCCATGGGACGGCTGCCAGGGCACATTGAAACATCGCCAAGGCCACAGGGAGGGCCATGGCGTTCCCTGCAAGATCATTGAGAAAGCTTTGCGACCGAAGGCCTGGCGGCAATGGTGCCTTTTGCATCAGTGGCACAATGGGGTACCCTTGCAACACCAGGGCTTCAAAGCCTGTAAGCAGTCGTTCCTGCGATTCGATCCACAAAATTTGCCCAGGCAACATGGTCGGCGCAGTCAAGCTGCCGCTGCTCGTCGATGAGACTGAGCTGTTTATCCGGCCCAAGCTTTGCGACAAATTCCTGAACTCACACTCCGGGGCTGCAACTCGTGACAGTACCAAAGCATCGCGCTCCCTCATGGTTAGGGCCTGAAACCATGGATTTGATGCCAACTTTTCAGCCACTGGGGAAGCCCAACGCACACCAAGCCCATCGGCATAGGCTATGTGTTTGTCCATCCATGTTTGTGGCTGCTTTTGCTCACTGTTCTTCGCCTTCTCAGCACTTTTGGTAGCA
Source organism: Porites rus (assembly GCA_964035705.1). Classification (NCBI taxonomy): domain Eukaryota; kingdom Metazoa; phylum Cnidaria; class Anthozoa; order Scleractinia; family Poritidae; genus Porites; species Porites rus. Next base: position 38,590 of record CAXIVM010001202.1, read on the forward strand.
ATGGCCTGTTGTTGGGTCAAGATCTCCGCCACAAGTTCTTTGTGTTCACTGTTTTCTGGCTGAAAAATAGTCTGCTGGACAAGAGGATGTGTTCTCATGCACGAAGTAATCAGGTCGCTGAAGGTCGCAAAAACCCGGCCAATGGCCTCTTCTGTGAAATCGAGTTTATCGCTCGTAACATCAACAAAGAGGATGTACAGCCTGCGACGTCGGCAGGGCAGCCCAAATTCCTGCGCATCCGTCATGACCTTTTTCCCCTCGTAGGACAAGTCGCGCATAGCTTGCATCAGCAGGCTTAGGTTAGTCTCGGTCTGGGCCGATATTTTGTCATCAATGGCGTCGACATTCTCGTAGATTAACAACACCGGCCTGTGGCCTGCGCAGTACTCAAGCATGCCCCTGAAGGTCTGGGCAGAAGCCCCTTTGGACGTATCTTGGTTCAGAACCAGTTTTGTGCGGTCAACTGAACTATTGGCCCTGGAAAGATCTTTGCACGATGTCCCAACAAACAAGCAATCTACGGGGACCACAGGGCACTTTGCATCGTGCCTAGCGCACGTCGCTTCTTCTTGCCCCATTTCGCATATGTCAGTGAAGACGCAGCCATAGCTTGAGTCACTTGCCAAGGTGTCGCTGCAAACTGGGTCAAAGACCAAACCAGTTTTGAGGACATGTAGAATCCATTCTCTCTTTGTCTTGTTGCTTTCGCACGAAAACAAGTGCTTGAAATTCACTAAAAAGCCAGCGTCCTCAAGGGCCAACATGGCAGCTTCGACAACATAGTGCACCCCTTCACTTCCGGAGCAGCATGAAGCCCATGT
>CAXIVM010001202.1:39610-63715 GCA_964035705.1 Porites rus
CTCCTCGCTTTCATTGCGAGGCGCTGTTCTTTTGATAATCAACACAGACACCAGGGTCCAGGAACAGCACAAGTAGAGGAAGGAAAATCACAGACGACAAAGGAAAAGGATGTCGATGCCCTTACCTTTATGCGCACTGTCATCATGTCCTTTGTTAGGGGAATGGAGCATGGGGAACAGACACTACCCACCAATGACCTCTTTGTCTACCTGCCAGTACAAATCCTGCCTGACCTTATTGTAGCCATGGAGCGGCAGGGCTTCACGCCGGCGGAAGTGAAAGGGGGTTATGGGTACCGGCCAAAAGAAGAAGATGCTGAGGACAACCCCTTGCTCGTGGTGGGAGTGCACACTAAAGACATTGTTTATGACCGGTACCCCCGAATGCCGGATACGTCCTGGGCGGAAAGAGCCTACTTTAGTGGTGCCCTTGACCCGTCTTTGGGACAAGCTTTCTCGTTTCCCTCCCTTCTGCAGCTTAGGCTGCGCATCGAAGTCCCCTTGTGGCGAGACCTGACAACTGCCAAACACCCCAATGCAGACCTGCCTGCAGAAGAAGACTCTGCCTCTGATGCTACTGGGTCAGCTGAACGGTCGCCTAAGCTTGCTCTCCCCGTGCCGGTAGGGCTTGCTGAACCACCAGAAGCTGACACTGAAGAGGCCACGGAGGACGAGGACATGACGGCTGAACCCAACTATACCTTTGCTAAGGGATATGGACGGTTCGGCATAGGTTATACTCGATTAGCAACGGCGCTTGGAAATTTTGAGCAAGGGAGCATCGAAGCAGAAAGTGCTGTCGTGGCTCAGTGGCTGACCTCCGGGCTACGTGTGGCCATGGCCCGCACAGGATGGCACCTGCTGTCTCCCCGCCTGATGCTGACCAAAGTCCCTGAGGGTGTCCTCAGCGACTACTACCACAATGGATATCCTCTCACTCCGAAGATGGCAGATCGCCCATACAACCAATATGGCGCACATCTCTGTTCCAAAGAACGATGGGATCAGCTCTGTGCATGGCTCACTGGGAACCCCAACTTCAGACTTCAACTCGCGGACCACAAGCAGGCGCTTCGAGACCACATGGGCTACAGTCAAGAAGCCCCTGACCCAAGTAATAAAGTGCGCCGAACTGTCCCCCTGCCAGGATCGGGAAGCTCCTCGTCGGCAGCGTGGTCTTCCTGGCACAGTAGGCCCTCCCCATCGCCCTCGCCCTATGGGTGGTCCTATGGTTGGTGGCAGTAAGGTAGTCTGCAGTAGGAGTCATCCCGCTCAGCAACCGTCTCCGCGTCACTCGACCCTCTCCAGGAGGTGGGTGGCCTTAGCCACCCTCCTACTTGTCGCCTAATTGTCATAATAGGGTCCGCGATGATTATCTCTTCCGTGTCTCTGTAATTTGGCTCAAGCAAACTTAGCAAGCACGCTCGAGCTACCGCCTACGCGACAATGCCGCCTCACCAAGACCGTTATGAGATCAACCTCGAGTTGGTTACCATAGCAGGTACGGTATATGCAATGCAGGCAGACCTCTCTCACTATGAGGATGTAGCAGAGCTTGAAGATGACATTCTCTGCTTTCTGCCGACGGTCTCTGATTTAGATGTCTTCGGCTGTGAACTGGAGTTGCTCAACCTCCACACGCAGCAACCCCTGCCAGAGGCATTCCGCACTGTGCTCCTGCAACAACCGCAGCTCCAAATTGTAGTGCGTCCCTGTATGGTAGATGGGCATTCCATCTGGCAGTTCCAGGATGACGGCAAGGAGAGCTACCCCAAAGCTGTTCGTGTCCCGCCCAACCCGCGGGGGCAATTGCCGACAGAGCATTTTATGCTGCACCTTCGCTCCGGCATGTAGAAGTGGCAACTGGCATTCAACATGTAGGAATTGCGGCTTGGCAGACGTGTCAGCAACTCCAAATTGTCAAGCTCCCACCCTCGGTCATAAGTCTGGCGGAAGGGGCTTTCCAAGGGTGCCCGCTCCGGGGTGTATCCGATACGGTCCAAGGGTGTTTGCGGAGTGCTGCTCCCTAAGTCGAGTTGGGGCCAGTCACGAAACAGAGGACAGCAACGTCCTAGCACCAGGGGCACAACTAGGTAAATATGCCTTCGAGAGTTGCCTCACACTTGCCACCATCACCTTTGACATGGATCATACTAACAAACCTCGAGGACTGCCTGAAGGGGCATTCTGCGGCGCAGGCATTGAACAGCTCTGCCTACCGGGTGACTTCCACAATATCGGGCCGCATGCCTGTGAGAATTGTAAAAGCCTAGTGGAGGTCAACCTCATGGGCACAGAGATCACAGCCCTCCCCTCTTCCACATTTGCCCACTGTGTCGCCTTAAACTGTATATGGCTCCCGCCACGACTCATGCTCATTGGCAAAGAAGTCTTTCTGAATTGTGTAGCACTGCAAGAAGTTGTCATCCCGACGGAGCTAAGGGATATAGGCAACCGTGCATTTTGTGGGTGTGAGCAGTTGCAACGATTTACCCCCCTGGACTGGGGTGACATTGAACAGTGGGTGCAAGCAGAGCACAATGCTTTCTTTATGTGTGACAAGTTTGAAAAACCCCAGTGGGTGGAGCTGCTCCCTGCGGATGGACCCGATTCGGACGCCTTTGACGAGGAACTCTACCATGAATACTCCGAATATCATGCCAGTCCATGAAAGACAACTCAAGGTGTGCGCCTTAGCATCTGTCTTCAGGAAATATCCCTGGCTTTAAGAACAGCTCATAAGCAGACTCAGACAATTTTGGCTCAAACAATAATTGCAAATAGCCTGCCGCGCATGGAGCTTGATGATTCATCCATGATTAGCACTCCCCCTGAAAAGGAGCCGGTCATGGAATGCTCCCTGAGGCTGACCACACTTTCGGGAGTGACTTTTCAGGTCTCTCTCAGTGTTGCAAAGTTTGACCGCTTTGAGGACCTAGAGGACCAGGTCATGGACTATCTGGCCTCTGTTACTGATCTTAAAGTATTTGGGTGCTCCATCGACTTTCTACAAACTGCCACACACACATACCTTGAGGACCCAATCTGGGACAAGTTACAGCAAAGCATGGAATACACCATTGTCTTCAAGAACTGTAGTGTTATCCTGCCAGCACAAGAGCAGCTCGGGGGTTGCCCTATTGATCAAGTCCCGTTAGCCGTTCATGTCCCTATGAACCCAGAAGAAATCGTCCCAGAATGGGCTTTTGCAGGGGTTCCACGTCTGCGACACGTCAGTGTAGAGTCAGGCATCAGGCTCATTGGTGCAGAGGCTTGGCAAAATTGCCGACAGCTCCGCATTGTCAAACTGCCGGCCACTGTTGTAGGCATCTCCGATAACGCCTTCCGGGACTGCAAACTGCTAAACAGTGTCTTGGCTCCGGGTTGTCGAGATTTTGGATACAAAGCCTTTGCGGAATGCTGTTCCTTGCAATGGGTGTATGCATCGGATGGGATTGCAAATGTGTTCAACTGTGAAGCCAAGTTTGGGCAATACCTCTTCCAAGGGTGCATCAACCTTGCTGAGGTTACCTTGAGTGAGCTTCCATCCCCCCGAGGGTCAGCACTGCAAGTTAGGACCAGCGAGCTAGCACCGGGTTGTCTTAGCTCTACGGGAATCTACGCACTTGCTCTCACGAAGCACTTCGTAGCCATCGGAGCGCACGCGTGCGACAGTTGCCGACTGCTTAAGAGTGTAGACCTTGGCAACACCAATGTCAAGGAAATTCCGGAATTCGCCTTTGTGCACTGCACCAGTCTCAGAGAAGTCCTCCTTCCGACAACTCTCCATGCAATCCGAGTCAAAGCCTTCATGAACTGTGCAGCCCTAGGTGAGCTTGCAATTCCGCCCTCGCTGAGGTACATAGGAAGTAGGGCTTTCCTAGATTGCACCGTCTTTAGCAGGCTGGCCAAGATGCCAGGAAGGCATAAGTGGCGAGGAGTCTATGCTGAAGAGAATGCTTTCGCCATTTGTCCTGCTATGCGATGGCCACCCTGGCTGCACATGATCCCAGACACGGGGCATACCCCTGGTCTTGGATGAAAACCAGCCCTATTGGTGCAGCAAGCGCTGTATCGCAGTTACTCGTTAAGAGTCTGGGCACGCGCCTTAGCGTGAGTCCAAGGTAGGCCAACAAACACGCCAGGACAATTTCCATAGGGGAGCGGAGAAACATCGCAATTGTACCCTTCCATAGGAGGTTCCACTCATGAGTATCATGGCGAGATGCCAGCACCTAGAGCTAGGGGCAAGCAAAAGAAAATAAAATGCACATTGCCAACGACCAGTGTCCTTGAACAACCTGGATAACCCGTCTAGTCCAGGCAATGCCGAGAGCTGTCGACTGATGCCAGTAGTCACAGGGAAGTAAACTGCTCAGACCTGACAGAGCCGACAATCCGGTGACTGGAATGGGGGACAAGCCAACCGACAGCGGAGCACGGCAAGCAAGATGCGCAAGCAACAAACAACCTCTTCTCGCCATTCGCAAAGCTGTGAGCCCAATAGGAGTGAGAGCCTTAGCTCTTCGTTCCTAACTGGCGGGTGGTAGAGAGTGGCAATGGAGGATGCCCAGGGGGAACCTTAGTTCCCTTTGTTGATGTCCGACATTTCCAATTTTGTACAAAGAGGTACAGATACCATGCTAGGATTGTCCAAAGTTTCACCTGTTTCACCTATTTCACACGGGCCTTGCATGCAGCCGATCACCTTTTGCAATGGTGCAGCACTTCATAGACCAAGAAGACACCCCACTCTGTTTGCTATTTGGCACCTTTGAGTGCCATAGGGTGCGGAGCTGACCTCCCTTCGGGGGGGGCCTTTTCGCACCAGTACCTGCAGGCTTTCGTCGATTATGGCCGCCACTTATTGATTGCCGAGCGATAGCATGCCACTGAACTGGCAAGTGCAACCGGTTGAACGGGTTGTGCCACAAGAAAGGTCTTTTCCACGGCATGCCGCATAGATACGCCACTCCACTTGATAGGGATGCAGTCGACGTTGAAGCATTGCGATACTCCGTACTGGGGTGTTGACCTGCATCGTGACCATGATTTTGCCGCACTGGGGTGTGGCCGCTGGTCACTCATAGTTGTGAAGTTAGGTCCCTTTGAAGCCTTTTTGCGACCTTGCTTGTGCACAGACCTGCGCCGATATGCTTTTCGTTCGTGAATTCAGGCCCCTTTCTAGACACTCTTTTTCGTCTCACCCGTTTCACCTAGCACAGAGGAAAGACTCCATGATGGTGGAGACTCGGCCTGTGGGCCCCTGGTTGTGGTTTTTGGGTTTTGTTCGCGGTCTTTGTTCTTTTCTCCACCATCAGACTGTTCTTCCCTCCCTTCAACGATGACCTGGGCACCATGCCCACACGGCGTCCGTACTCGTGAAAAAAATACTGCCCATCAAGAAACCATTCAGGAGGACCCAAGAAGTAGTGCCTGTCACTCGGACTTAAATTGCAATAGGACCGCTCGATCAGCATGACCACAAATGCAATGTCGACAGTGCTTGCTTGTTCTTGCTAATGCCTCGACTTGCGCCCGTGTGCTGGTCCTAGGAGTCCCATTCCAGTGTGCTGAGCCGCCTGCCTTTCGTTGACCTGAGTAGTTAGATAGTCCCAGACTGCTACCCGCGTGGTGGATCTGGATGAGTACAGTGTACAGAATTAGGTTGACTGATCGCTCTGACCACGTTTGAATGGTGCAGTCAGATGCTGTCAGATGATGAAACGAGGTCTTTGCAGCATGTGTCATGAGTTGTGTCTCCGTGAAGCACCTCACGCAGTTTATTTCGCTGAGCCGTTGATGAGCTGATTTTGCGTGGAGTGCTTCGTGTGACCTCCCCCCTCGGGGGGAGGGACGGGAGGTGCATGCCTCTTTACACTCCTTTTTGAACCCTGGCATTCACCTCACACTGTCCTTCACTCTCGGAGTTGTGGAAATTCCGGTTTTGAAGCCTGTGGTTTTCCCAATCGTTGCCTGCCAGGTTCCGCCTTCATTGCTGCCAGCCGTCGTGCCAGCTACCTGACTTAATGAGTCCAATTTTGAACCTTATGGACCATGCCAATGCACTCGTGCGCACCCTTGAAGGTGCATCATGCTTTCGAGAAAAGACATTACCGTGCCGAGTCGCAAAGCCCACCTAACTCTCTTCTTGCAAAGCACCACTGGAGGCACAGTGATGCCCACTGCCGTGAGAGTTTTACTTGGTCTCAACATGCTTCACATGCTTCACTGTGCACACGCCCCTGCTTCTTCATTGCAGTTCGTTGATGGACAAGAACTACTGAGTGCACTTCTGAATTCATCGCCCCTGTTTCACCTAGCTTCATGCCTTCATGGCCTTATGAGCTACTTTACAGGTTGCCCCTGCGTTTTGCGTGTTTTGTTTTTTGGGGGTTTGTTTGTTTTGGTGTTTTGGTTGTTGGGTCTCTTCCTGTTGGTTACAACCTGGTTTGTAGCTCCATCTTAACTCGACTAAGGTGCTTGTGCAGAACCTGCACACACAGCGCCTCCACTCGTGCAAAAAAAGATTCGTCGACCGAGCCCGAACCCGATGAGTGCGAGGATCTCCTCTGTCCTGAGGAAGCGTGTCTGTCCGGATGAGGGTTCCTCTTGAAAATGGTGAGGGTGTGACAGTGGCGCCACGCCTGCCGCTCGATGGTGTGAAAGCCAGTTGTTGCTTGCACGTGCCGGAGGCGCGTAAGAGAGAAAAAGGCCTCGTTGGGTCGCTGCCTTTTGAAGTGACCGGAACAGACCTCCATGAGATCGGAGAAAGATTGATCCTCTTCTTTCAAATGGTCCATCCTGCAAACCCTGGTGGAGGCACCAATGATGCCAGTCTTGGGCCAGGACGTGCTCGAGTTCGAAAAGCCCAGTAGATGGGGTGCAGTTGGGCACAAGCATGAAGCAGTCGGAATGGCAAGGCATCTGCAATCAGAACCTGAGGCAGAGCGGTGAAATGAGCCAACCATGGGGCAAAGCGATCATACCAGCTCAGCTGATGTTCTGGACCGAATGGAAGGGTCTCTGGTACCCCAACACTGGACTGTCCATCGACAGATCGTGCACACAAGTCATGAGTCAGCGTGGAGTGCCAGGCAGGTGTATCACTTGGCATCTGCAATCCACAATGGCCAAACCTGGTGTCAGGCAGAACGGCGATCGGTCCCACAGCGAGGTCAACAGTGGGCGGTGCAAGCTGATCGAGTGCACTCGAAAGCATGAAAGTCTTAGGGAGGGACTGTAATGGCATTCAGCAGGACCAAAGTGCATGTCCTTGACCCATTCGATCAACAATGCTGGGCACGTGGCACGATTGAAGTGCAGTTTCAAGGCAGCCTCAGTCGTGAAGCAGCTCATGCAATAAGAACAGCCAAGTCGGCCAGGCGTCATGTCTCGACTGGGTCGAAAGCTAAAGAATTCACATGCGGTGTTGACACAAGGGACAAAGAAACGTCTTCGACGGTGTAGGGATGTCTGCAGGAACACGATTGAGCATGGCCTGGACTGTGTCAACTCTAGGCAATTTGGAGGCTCTGTTCAACTCTGGTTCGGCCGGTGCTGCATCAGGGTCGTGTGACTGCAAGTGCTTCTCAAATCCCGTGGATGTCAAGAAGCTACTATGGCATTGGGGACAAACAAAAATGGTCTGTTTCGGCTTGGTCATGGCATCATCAACTGGTGCAGTACCGACTGACGGCGCTGCAGGCGGAGCTGGGCTGTCAGCAATCACATGATGTTCACCTGGCAAGTGCTGAGGTGGTGCCGCAGGGATCGATCTTGATTGAGTTGAGGCATGCAGGGGATCACTTCTGGAGGCCTTCATCATGACGGGCATGACAGGAAAATGCTCTGGTTGGAAGGTATATCCCAACATGGCAGCCAGCTGGAACAAAACCCCACTCATGACTTCGGACATTACGGCATTCCTTGTCACAGAAGCTACAACGGCCACGGCCACTGCCAATGTTGGCCAAACCCAGGATATGTGCTTGGTACTGGTCAGCATGAGTTACCATCAGCGGGTGCTGATCGGTGTAGTGCTTATGTATGGATCTGGCGGCTATCTGACAGTGACAAAAGGCACAATGGCAGAACAATTCCTTAATGAGAGCTTGATTCAATAACAATCCCGGAATCGATTTGTGGCGTAAGTGCATCTTCAGGTTAGGTCTCGCCACAATCGGTATGATCAACTCCTGGGCCGGGTTCAAGGAGATGCAGACACGTCTGTTGATGTGATTCCTCAATCTATAAAAATCCACGAAGGAGTGTGAGCAGTGGGAACAAATCGGACGACCGTTCCAAGCATCTCTCAAAGGATTATACAAGTCGTCTGGTTCGCAAGGCGTGCGCACGTTTCATGTGTCGTTTAAGGGCTCCCACCTGGAGAAATGCTCGATGGCATTCAGGACACGTGAGTTCCTGAGCAAGCTGTGGATCCGGAGTTTCGACTGGCATGTTGAGGTCACTTGGCCACAAGTCTGGGACGCAGACGCATGTGTCAGGTGAGACATCTGTCATGGCTTCCAGTTGAAATCGTGTGGCTCGGTTCTGCAAGGCTTGCTGGATTCGCTTCTGCTGCTGTTGCAGTTGAGTCCATGGTGGCATGAGATGAAGTCTATCGAAGAAACTCTGCGTCGATTCATGTGTCAGGCAAACAGGAGACTTAATCATTATCCTATGATGGGTATTGATCATGCTGACTAGTTTGGCAAGTCCTCGACGGGTGATTCCCATTTCATGGATTCCATAACTAACTGTAGCCATTACACATTGTCTATATAGCTTCAGGCGGGTCGAGAGGGGGTGAACCGTGCTGGTAAGCCAAGACCTGAGTTGTGTGAAGCACCACTTAGCAGCAATTGTCCGTCGCATGGTGGAATCAAAGTCGAAGGCGCGATAGCTTAGAAAGACACCAAGATAGGTTGTTTTGTATACCATTGGTAGCCGCCAGAGTTTCTCCGGCAGGATCAACTCGGGTCCATCCGGCTTTCGATGTACCCAACGTCGTAGGAAGCCAGGGGGGAATATTGTATTTATGAGGGGCCAACCGTGAATGGATCAATCTAAGGACATCAACATCGAACTGGTATTGATCAAGCGCTTGAAGGACCTTAGATCTGGCTACAGTGTCAAAGGCCTTTTCCATATCCAATGAGATCTGCAAGCCTCCCTGCATGCCCGGTGCATTGGGACTCGAACGAAATTGGCTACAAGTGTCACGAACTTGTCTGCAATGTGAGGCCACAATGAGAAGGCAGTCTCGTGTTCCCCGGGAGGGCAGGTAGGCGTACAACGGCAGTTGTCTCAAGGTAGGATAGGCCTGTGCCATTATCAATTGACATTGTATGCCCGCAAATGCCTTGTTGACAGGGTGCTGAAGGCATATCGGTCTCAGTGCTTGTGGTTTGGACGGGGTTTTGTTCGGTTTGGGAAGGAGGTGTATCCACCCCGTTGTCCAATGAGGAGGAGGTTGTATTTGAGATCCCATCCAGCATTCAACAAAGGTGTGCATTACAGGCAGTGCAAGTTCCGTGGCAAAGTGTTTCCACACCAGAGCTGGTATGCCGTCAGGTGCCAGTGCCTTTGTACTGGGCAATGCTCTCAAGGCGTCAGTCATGGCCTGGCAGTCGAACGGGGCGGCTTGGATGGGATCTGTGTTAAACCGTGGTAGGTGATTATCTGAGTACAAGGCTGTATAGTATTGTTCGATCTGTTGGATCTCCTGGGTTGGAGATAGAGGCATGCCGTGTGGATCATACATCTGAATGCGACGAGTCCTTTGCTTAGGACAGAGCTGTCGAATCTTGCGATACCATTCAAAGGTCTGGCCGTGCATGGCCAGGTTAGCCCCTTCCGCCAAAATGGTTTCAAGTTTCTGTCGTCTGTGGGCTCGACTAAATTGCCGGATCTGCTTGTGACATCTCAAGAAGGTCGTGATATACTCCAACACATGAACAATGCTCGCAACGATTGGCCTTGGACACGAAGGGCCTCTCTACGCGCATTCCACATCCTGGAGGAAATGGATTGAAGCTGGGAGGGGACGGAACGTTGAGAACGTCGTTTGGGAAAGTATTGGATGCACAGTGTACGAAGTTTGGCTTCAAGATCAGTCATACAATCCTGAGCAGTGCGGTCAGGCAGGGAAATCATGTTATGGATCAACTGGCGAGCACGAGCCTCAAAACTAACCCAATTATCCAGCTGGGCATGGTATGCATGTCTCAAAGCAAATCTATCGATCCTATTCAACGGAAAGTGGATCGGCTGAGGAGCATGCCACTGAGGAAGGGTCACCAGCAAAGGATGATGGTGAGGGCCATTGATGCCAAAGTTCCTTTCGAATTGGGTGTTCGTGATCGGCTGCATGCGTCGAAATTGAACCTGCGGTTGTCGAATTAGAATGTAGTCAATACGAGAGGCATGAGTGCCATGAATAAAAGTGTGCTGATAGCCCCCTTTACAGTTAACGGCAATCAGGGCCTGAGTTCTCAGAAGCTGCTGCAAGACATGGCTGTCCGAGTGCACATTGGGATGTCTTCTGGGGTCTTCAGATCCTACGAACGGTGGATTAGCACGAAATACCGTGTTGAAATCTCCAAGAACTACCAAATAATGGGTTTAGGTATATGGTTCAAACAAACTTGAAGAGTGTATCACAACTTGTGACATTTTTAAAGGAGGGGTTGGGAGCCATGGCATGCATTCCAAGCGTATTGATAAACAATGAGAAAGTCAATTGTACGCTTAAGAAAACTCGCACATGCAGGAGGCGTCCTTCTAGCAAAGTAGCTGTGGCTAGTCGATCGGCTGGTGTAATATGAACACGTACCAACAACAAAACGGAAGTTTGCTTGCACGCCGAGTGGGTGAAATGCCATTCGGAGGTGCTCCAGGTTGTCGAGAAACGCCATTCCGTCTTCTGTATGGCCAACACGTCAAACGGTTGAGATGAAACGTCATAGACCAATGCTTTCGAGGCATTCCACGTCATGTAGCGTATGCCAGATGCAATGGATATTGGCTTCAACTCCTTTCGTGCAGGCGGTAGTTGTCGATAGGATTCTCGGAACCTCCACGGCACATCGACTGGGAGCATCAGCTTCCCTCGGTATTTAGCCATGCCATGGCGCAGAGCCCTGGAGCATGCTCGTCTGTATGCGCGTTTGATGCGCAAAATGCGCTGCCGGGCAGAGACTTGGCCGTAGCCACCAAAAGCCCAAACCTCATGAAGCTTCATAGAAGAAGGAGGCGAAACCTATTAGTGACCTCCACTCTCGCTCAGAGTTAAGGCACTCTAAGTAACCCTCGCGCCGGTTTCTTGACACATTTGTTAGATAATCTTTCTTGACATTTTCTCTTAACACTTTTGCTGGACATTCTTGCTTAACACTCTTGTTTAACATTTTTATTGGATATTTTTACAAGATATTCTTGCTTAATATTTTTATTTGACATTCTTGTTAGACACTCTTAAAAACAAATATATTTCACGAGATTTTCATCAGAAACGACAATTAAAATTTCCCAAAACGAACATTTTCCACGAGATTTTCTTTTACTAAACAATTTTACTTGAAATTCTTTCTTGACATTCTTTGCTAAATAATCTGTCTTGACATTTATTCTTGATATTCTTGCTTGACACTCTTATTGGACACTTTTATTGTATATTCTTGACACGACACTCTTATTTGACACTTTTTCTTGACATTCTTGCTTAACACTCTTATTTGACACTTTTGCTAGACATTCTTTCTTGACACTCTACTAGACCCTCTTGCCAGACCCTTTTGCTTAATATTCTCTCTTAATATTCTTTGATAAATAATCTTTCTTGACATTCTTGCCTAACACTCTTTACGGAACATTTTTAATGGCTAATTGCTAGACATTTTTATTAAATATTCTTGCTTGATATTCTTTCTTAACATTCTTTATTAAATATTTTATCTTGATCCTCTTTACTTAATACTTTTGCTTAATACTCTTGCTTAACACGTTTGCTAGGCAATTTTTGCTAAATACTCTTGCTTGACACATTTATTATATATTCTTGTTAAACATTCTTTATTAAATATTCTTAATAGACATTCTTATTTGATATTCATTGCTAAATATTTTTTTTTTAACATTCTTTACTAAATTTTATATTTTGACATTCTTAATTAATACATTTTCTAGACACTCTTATTAGACATTCTTTGCTAAATATTCTTACGAAATACTTTTGTATAACATTCTTTCTTAACACTTTTTATTTTCTTGATGCTCTTTTCTTAACACTCTACTAAACATTCTTGCTAGACATTCTTGCTTAACACTTTTACTAAACATTTTTTTCTTGACATTCTTTACTAAACAATCTTTCTTAACACTCTTACTAAACATTTTTGTTTCACACTCTTACTAAACATTTTTAATATAACATTCCTATTTAATATTCTTTCTTAACATTTTTTACAAAACAATCTTTCTTGCCACTTACTCTTAACATTCTATTAAATATATTTCTTAACATTATTTTCTAAGTAATCTTTCTTGACATTCTTTGCTTTATCATTCTTTGCTAGACATTTTTACTTGACACTTTTGCTTTGCATTTTTGCTAAGCATTCTTTACTAAATATTCTTGCTTAATATTCTATTAGACATTCTTTCTAAATATTCTTTACTAGATATTCTTTCTCCACAAATACATTCTACTAAATATTCTTCCTTAATATTCTTTACTAGATATTTTACCTAGAAGATATAATCTACAAAATCCTATTAGATATATTATTTTCCGACGTAATAATCTCCAAAATAAGCCTTTCGTACGAAATTTCTAAATTTCCTCCAAAAATTATACATCAAATCTCCAAAACGACCATTTCGTACGAAATTTCCTCCAAAAATTACACGTCGTAGCTCCAAAACAAATATTTCGGACGAAATTTCCTTAAAAAATAACGCATCAAAATTTATAAAATGAATTTTTCGTACGATATTTCCTCCCAAAATCAAACGAAAACACCAATCGGAAGCAATTTCGCAATTCCAACCCCTCCAAATAACACCCGTTCGCACGCCAATCCCAATATCACAACTACATTCACCTCACCTTACAAATTCATAATTCCCTATGCCTACTATAAAAATCATATTAAACAATGTTTCGATGCCACATCCTAAAAATATAAATTCCAATAACACAAATACAACAAACACCCCAAAAACAGAATTCTCCGAACACTAATCCCAATAAAATACCGACACAAACGTATCACTTTCACGAAACCCTACGCCTATGCAACGAAATTGCACGCATTTACATGTAAAGCACAATATAATAACGGCGCCAACTAACACATAACGTATCCATCCAAAATTATTTACAAACAACACCAATTATACCACCATAAATACATCATACGAACAATTACACATAATTACGAATTCGAAAACAACATAAAATAGACCAAATTTTATCACCAAATTCCCAAATTAAACGAAAACCCTTCGCTACGCTTTCGAACGAAAAAATATTTCATAAACCCCTAAATTCATATCTCTTCATAAATTCCATTATTATTCAAATTTTAAAATACTCAATATCATTTTCAAATAGTCATTAAAATATTCCATATCGAAATAACATAATCAATTAAAAAAATACACATATTAAAATATTAATTATATAAATAAATATATATATATATACTAATTATTTTATATATCACATAAATAGATTAAATAATTATGTGTCACATATAAAATATATATAATATAGATAATAATTTTTTTCACATCCGGCCAATGTATTATTGGCCCGTGTTGGGCAGCGCTACGAAAGCGGATGCATCGTGTGCATCAGAAGCCCCGGAAGGCGGTGCAGCCTGAGTACGACGAGGTTCAACGAAAAGTGTCTTCGAGAAGCTGGGTCCATGGATCTTCTTCTGCGGCCACTTTGGGAAATGGCCGGCGCCAAAACTTCGCAAGCCCCATCTGAGGCACAAGCCAAATCAGATAGCAATCTTTCTGCATGGCGGGGTGCAAGCAACTCAGCCAGGGCAAACGATCATCATCGGTCATCCAAAGGTTTCCACTTGTCAACAAGCAGGACTGGTAGTGTCCTGAATGAGGCCCCTCGCCCAAGTGCAAGGTCAGGCTCACGATACGATACTCAGCCCAGTACACATCAAGGCCGGAGGTTCGTGCAAAAATCGGAATCTGGACACAGGACCTGGGAAAATCAACATTCATGCGATTCTTGGTGTGCAAGTCGGGGAAGCGCTCAATCTGAAGACAAATGTTGGGGTGCTCCGATAAACACGCATTGGTGTATGGTGATTGCTGGTGCCATGCATGAATCATGTTTTGCAATGAACACGTCTTTTGGTCAGGGCAGCGGAGCAAGATCGGTGCAATCAATGCGCCACCGTCTTCATGACCAGTGGTCAACCTACTTTGCCATCCATTGGCCTGTCGTCCCCAAGGGCGGTTTTGCATGAACTGTTCACGCAACCAGCCACTATATTCAGCAGCATCCTGCTGAGTTCCCCATGGATGAGCATTCAGCCAAGGACCATGCAGTGTACGAAATGGCTCATCAACCACAAGGTCCGCCAACTGCCATCCAGCATCTGTCAAAAAAGACAAAAGATGCTGACCCCATGCACCCCACTCAACGGGGGTAAAGCTGTCATGTGTGGCCATCGACCACAGCTGGCTCAACATGACACTGTTGAGGTAGCACGCATTGCCGCTGTTGCTAAATGCATGTGTCAACAAGCTGCGAGCTACGTTCTCACCTGTCTTGCAATGGCCTGAGCCAGCGGGGATCGCTGGAGGGAGGTAGTACGAATCCTCAAGAGCACCATCTGTCCCATGCCGTTCCCGCATAGGGCCATCAACGCACCAAACATCTGGTGAGATTCCGGGCTGCGCAGGGAAATGTCCAGTCGCCATGGGATCACCAATTGGCTGTCTTCCTGAATCCCTTCTTGGTTCATGGACTTCATCGGCGCAAATTTGTGGATCAATTCGGTGTTGGCTCCAAGGCGTGTCAACAAGGTCAGGATCTCCCGGACGCGAGCAAAAGGAAGTGGCTCCTGCTTGGTGGGTCTCAGACATTTGGCCTGCTGATCCCACGACATGTAGTTCCATTCGTTTTGGGCATTCAAGATCTGTTTGCTCCGAAGATTGGTGCAAAGTGCGTCGGCGCTGTCTTCGACATTGAGCCGGCCAATGCGTTGCACTAGCTCCTCCACCACTTTCAAGAAAAGCACCTGCCGCAGAGGGCAGGTCACACCAGCCTGCTGCTTCTGAGTGTGCCATTCTTTTGAGGCCGTGAGCATGGTGGGAAGTATGGATCCCTTGCCGGCCTGGAGAAAGAGGAGGAAACTGCGGTCCAAGCACATGGCATTTATCATGTCTTCCTGTCTCAAACAAAGTTTCGCCAGCATCTGAACTAACGAAGCATCCTGTTCGGACTTCCTGGATGAGTCCGAGAAGTTGGATCGATGTTTCGATCTGCCCTTGCCAGTCTGGGTGGAAGACTCTGAGTCGGCCGTTCGAGGCCGTTTCACATGAGTGCCGAGAGCCTCGACCAGATCGTGAAAGGACATGTCGTCGTTGGACATATGTTCGGCCATCCCGACTACCGGCTATGGTGAGAAACAGGTCACGGGCTAACGCGTGTTCGAGCTCCATCAGAACATGGTGCAAGGTCAACTGTTGGTGTGAATATGTGTCAATCACAACGTTCTGTGGGGTCCACCAGGAGTCCATGCTATTTGAGTGCCAGGCCCATCGGAAAGGCACAATCGCGGTGATCCATGCCACCGTCCGGAAAAGCATGTCAGAGGTCAACAGTACCTGAGGCAGTTGGCGGAAGTGAGAAACCCATCTGGTTGTCTGCGCATACCAGTGAAGACGTGCTTCCGGAACAAATGCAATCGAATGATACAATGGCATGGGGACGTGATGAATCATGTCCATGCAATCCGGTACATGGCCTGTGGATCTGATGCCCAACGTCCATGAAACCGAGTCTGAGGCCCATCGTGGCAAAGGTGTGGTATCGTGCACTTCAAGCGGGACGGAAGGACCATAGTGTTGGTCGTGGATCCACTGAATGACAAGCTGTGGGCATGTTCCCCTGCTAAAATGATTTTGCAAGGCAAACGGCATCGTGAACGAAGCTCTACAATGGATGCAGCTCAACCGGCCCGGCATCATGTCACGGCTGGGCCTAAAGGGAAATGACTCCGGCTTGTCAACCTGATGCGCCAGGCGGACATGTTGGGCCAGACCTTTTCGTCCAATGACTTCTAGACACAAAGGGCAGGTGAACTCAGACAATGGGACTGGAATCTCGGTGGTTGCAGTCTCAGCCAAACGGGTCTGGATGGTATCTTTACCGGGAGGTCGGCCACGCTTGGGCTGCCTAGCCGTTTGGGCAGGGGTCGACCCGGGAGTATGATGTACTTCTTGATGTTGGGTCAGGCCTTGGGGGGACAAGAACACTGCCGGACATTGGGTGCACTTGAAGATCGATGGACTGGTGTTGGCCTGATCGGAACTGGATGGGGCAGCAGTGGATCTAGTGGTCAGGGCTGTGTCCGGGGTTGATGTCAGGTCCATGGGGCCCCGGAGCTTCTTGATGGTTGGACCCGGATCAGGAGCTTCGTCAGGCATTTGATCAGTACCTGAGGTCGAGGATGGATACCATGCACGCTTCATGCATGGCATGACCGGAAAGTGAGCTGGATCAAACACGTGGGCCGTCATGGCGGCCAATTGGTATACCACACTGCACTGGTGTGTGTGGACATTGAGCGTTCTGGTGCAACAAAGCGGGCATTCACCTCGGCCTGACCCGAAGTTGGCAAAGCCTCTGACCATTTCCAAGTGTGTGTTGGTCGGTTTGATCTTCTCCTGATGGTGGTCTCGATAGTGACGGGTCATTGCCTTGGCATGGACCTGTTGGTTGCAGAAGGCGCAGCGAGTGGCAAGCTCTTGGCACGATGGCTTATCCAAGTACAGGCCCATGTACGACTTATGTCGAATATGCATGGCCACTTCAGGTCTGGACACAATCGGGATCACCAGGGCCTGATGCAAGTCAAAAGCTGTGCAGACACGTTTGTTAATATGGGTACGCAATGTCGTCATGTTGGAAAATTGGGTCATGCAATGACGACAGACACTAGTACCATCGTATGAGTCGCGCAGGGGATGATATACATCTTCTGGCAAACATGGGATGTGGTGCATTTGACGCATGTGCCGCTTCAGTATCCCGGCCTGATTAAACTGTCGATGACATTCCGGGCACTCAAGTGAGGGATCCTGAGCATGAGGTTGGGAGGAATCACTCGGCGTGTCTAAGTGGCTCGTGGGATAATCTGGGGTCAATGCAATCACATCGGGAGGTTGGTCATCCATGGCAGATTCGACTGCTTGCTGAATCTTGTGCAGCAACGACTGGCGCAGTCGAAGGTTGTGGCTCTGGAGAATCGCCCAGGGAGAAGGTTGATTCAGTCGACAAAACATGTCCTGTGTGGATTCATGGGTTAAGTGAACAGGGGCCCTGATCATGCGTCGATAGTGCACATTGATGATGCTAAACTATCTTACGAAAGCCCTTTTGTGTGATGCCCATTTCATGAATACCATACATGAGCGTTGGCACTATGCATTGATGGTACAATCGAAACCTGATGTCTTGCGGAACACATTGGGCTGTGAGCCACTTCCTCAGGGTCGAAAAGCACATGTGAGCGGCCTGTGCACGTCGTGCTACTGTGTCCATTTCCCATGCTCTGTATCCTATAATCACACCAAGGTACGCCGTTTTCGGAACCATTGGCAGTCGGATCGAGGAGTCAGGCATGGTCAGAAAAGGACCAGCTTTGGTGCGGACAACCCACCGTTTGGTGAATCGGTGTGCCCCTTTGCCCACGGCCCTAAACAAGACAACACTCTTTTCAAGGTTGATGGAGAAGCCATACACGCGAAAGACTCGAAGGATGTGGTCCAGGTCTGATAGGGCAGTGAGGCCATCGGCCAGCTGACTAGTGCGCCAGCGCAGGTGCACGTCGTCCGCATAAATTATGATATGTTCGTGAATCCACTGGTACGAGTATCGAGCCGCCAGATCGGTGAGCACCAGGTGCATACAAAGTGTCCAAAGGATCGGACCGTCTTTTGATCCCTGCCGAATCCCTCGAGTGGCCAAAATCTCACCCACTAACTTTTTATGTGGTATATAGTATTTGTGGGGGGGACAACAGTGTGTGAATCATGGTCTGGAGATCCTGGGGCAATTGCAAGCCGTGAATGGCAAGGCTCACCGTGTTGCGGCTGACCGAATCAAAGGCCTTATTCATATCTAACGAAACTTGCAAGCCGCCAAACATGCCATCCCTTGAATTATCCTGGCTGTACATGTTACAGTCGTCTCGAACTTGTTTGCAATGATGTGACACTCGAAGCAAACAATCAGCGGTACTCCTATTGGGGAGATACGCGTACAAAGGAAAACAACGAAGTTTGTCGCTGGTGTATTGCAACAGTTGAGTGGTGACAAAACTCGAAGCAACTTTACAGACAGGGTGTTGTAGGCATATCGGCCGAAGTGCTTGCGGTTTCGTGCTGGGCTTTCCCGGTTTGGGAATGAGATGCAGCCACCCAGCCGTCCATTCGTCAGGAGCTTGTGGGGGGGAAGCGCTCCACCAGTGAGCCAAGGCGCTATATGTCGAATCAGCAAGTTCAGTGGCTAAAACTTTCCAAACAATGGCTGGGAGACATGGTGGAGCCACGGCTTTGGTGGCAGGCAGTCGCTGTAAGGCTGCATGCACGGTGCTCTCATCGAATGGCAAGGCCTGTAGTGCGGGCACGTCCGTGGTTGAAAGTCTGGATCATGAAATTGAGTCCCAAAGTATTGAACCAGTTCACTAAGCTCTTGTTGGGGGCTCAAGGGTTGTCCATGACCATCAAACATGTGAATTCGCTGGTACCGTTGCTTGGGACAGAGCGTGCGGATTCGGCGAAAGAAGTCGAATGACTGGTGCTTCATGGCCAAGTCAGCACCTTCCCGGAGGAAGTTTTCGAGTTTGGTCCGTTTATTGATCCGACTATACTTCCTAATTTGTTTATGCAAAGTACGATAACGAGTCAAGTTGCACCAACCCTGAAACACGGACTTGAGACAACAATTCGGCAAGGCCAAGACAGCCTTCCGGGCTAGCCACATCTGGGCACTGAGTGATCGAAAGACAGGATCCACCTGGGTCGGGCGTTTGACCGACGGGAAACATTGTTTACACAATTGGACAAGACTTCGTTCCAATGCCAGATTACGATCTATTGGTGAAGACGGTGTTGGTGTGGTAGCAATGACCTGTCGTGCCTGGGTCAGGAAGGTGTCCCATTGCGGAGTGTGCTGAGTCCAGGCCTGTCGAAGGCGGAACCGGTTGATTCCTTCATGGTGTTTGGGATTGGGAGTTGGGTACCATTTGGACAAATGGAAGCTCAATGGATAGTGTCGTGGGCCTTGATTGCCAAACAAAAAGTCGAAGTCAGGGTGATGCTTCGGTTGCATTCGGCTCCAGGAAATCTGGTCCTTGCGCATCAACACGAAATCGATTCGAGTATTATGATTACCATGCACGAACGTGGGATGGAATACCCGAGTGTGAATTAGCTACCATGCGGTGATCCTAAACTAGTGCGCGAAACTAGTCCCGATCAGTTTAAGCAGCTTTGGCATACTTAGGATCCTTAGTAAAAATATGCTGACCATCGAAATCAAGAGGTGTGTTATAATTACCGCCTAATACCAGAAGATTCCGTGTTAGGGGTATGGTTGATGCAATTACGAAGGCAATCCCAAACTCGTTGGCGTTTGTTCAACAATTGCGAAACGTTCCCGCCTGAGTTCCATGCATGTTAATAGATGGCAAAAATGTCGCGAGGGCGGTACAAGTGCAATCTCACCTGCATAATCCTGCCGGGGATGTAATGTGCAACCGAGATGGCTTCTCGTGAGATCAGGGCTGCACGAACCATCACGAGAACTAAAGCATACCGATCGGCCCCATGTAACACATGCCATTAAGGGGTACTCCATTCACCTGTCATTCCCCATTCCGTTTCCTGAGCGATAATAATGTCATATGGTGATCGATCACACCAGGCAAATCTTGAAGCATTCCACTGAAGCATTCCACTGTAGCACTTGAAGATGGCCTGATACGGGAGGGGTCGGATTGGATACCCGAGGGCAGGGGATTTGTCGACGACGCTATGCCCATAGCTGGCGTATTCGAAAGGGCACCTGTGCTGGGTACAAGGCCTTATTGCGATACATGGCTAATCCATGATCCAAGGATCGAAAACATGCTCGAATATACGATCGTTTTAATCGGTTGCACCGATTCCGAGACTAGACGAGGCCTAAGCCAGCTGTTGCCCATGCCCTCGTGATGTTTCGCCCGAGGTGGTTGAGTATCATGGACACGAATCGGGCTCACGCGCTCTCCTGAGGCGGGAGAGGCAACCCTCACGCCCGGGATGGTGGGTACAAGCATACAAGGCTCATCTCGGTCCATCCCGCCTGGACTTAGGACCAGGCTTTGCAAATCTATGAAGTTCAAAAGAATGAGGAGCGAAAAAGTGGGGCTAGGCATGCTGCGGACACTCAAAAGCAATGCATGGCACGAAAAGTGGAAAAAAGAAAGCCACGCCCCACGCTCCCTTTCTTGATCTGCAAATGGCGCTTATTATCGCTTTTTATCCAACCTAATTAATATAAAAACGAAACATATCCCTCTCGAATAATATCCCTATTTACAAAACCTAATTTTAAACATAACAATTATAATGCATTTTTGCTAAAGCAAAAAGAATTCAAGAAGCCTAAAATTACCTTTCGCGATTTACAATATAGTAGCTTAACATCCAAAGAATTTCTTTATAAATCATTATAAATGATTGATAGGCGAACAAAATAAATATTAGGGAATATGGAAAAGGGCTGGTTATGTAAAGAATCAATTTGGACAAATGGGGGCAGGGGGCGAAGCCACACCTTACTATATTTCAAACTTTGTGAGGCAAAACCACTTACCGATGGAAAGCCACAAGATGCTATAAAGGACTGACTCAACAAGGTGCAAATTGCTTGCTCTGCGAGTTGCATCAGTGCCACATCCCAATAGCCAAAACAGCCACGTCCAGAGCAGCAACTAGCTCTTACACTGCCAAGCTTTCACACCGAAACAAACCAGCTGCACTTGTGCCTTCCAGTTTCGGTACACCAACTAACTTTTACACAAGCAATTTCTTTACACAAAGAGCTTTCTCTTTAGACACCTTTGCATGCATCTGCTGAATAGTATACTGCATCTTTCCACGTTTTGTACTCTGCGTCTACTGTTTGCCCACAGGCAAGAAAGACACCGAACCCTGGATGACACGAATTGTATTTTCCAAGCTCCACGCACTTCCGAATAGATGAGCGGAATGTTGCAAGGCTTTTAGTGTGGCCATTCAGCAGCACAGCCAGAACATATTTGATGATTGCAACAAAAACTTCTGATTGGCAGGCAGTAAGGAGAAAGGCTGACGCCCTTGTGAACCATTCTCAGCCTTGCAACTTTGGTTGGGCCTCTCTTCTTTGAAACCTTCAATGTCCTTGCTATCCAAAAAAATCTTGACCCTCACTTTGTGGGAGGCATATAAGCAGCAGTGTACATGTGCCGGCCCTTGCGGATGGGATTTGGCTTGTTGTCCTGGAGGCAACTTGATTCTGGTTCAACCGAATTCGGACACCGAACTGACAAAACAATACTTTTCTGTGCTCAAACAGCTTTGCAAGAATGTCATCAATCTTGGTGTACGTCGACACTCAGTCCTGACGATCAATGTAGTCGCCAGAGCTGCCAGCATCCAGCAGGAAGTAATTGCTCGCCTTGCTGTATCAAGCGAATGTCCTAAACATCTAGGAACCAAATCATGCGCTTCTTCAAGGTTTTGAGGCAGGGGGAGCTTCCCTGACTAAATCAAGTAGGCGCCTCCTGAAAAAAGCAAGGAGGCACGACGACTACGAGCAAAAAAAACATTGAAGCAATGGATGCAATAAAGTTAATTGTTTGTAGTAGAAACAATAAGCTACTAGGAACAAGTGCATCGCTACTAGGAGCAAAGGGCCTTACTAGTAGTAACAAGAAGCTAGTAGGAACAATAAGCTACTAATGATCCATGCAAACCAGGCACTGCTGGACTGTCCACCGGTGCGAAGCTGAACGTCTTGGCATCAGGGTCATCCCGGCCATACCTGCACGGCACTGTGCAACGAATTCCAAATCCCAAAGGCCCCCATTCCAGCCACAGAACAGAAACAAATAGAGACAAAGGGAGTCCAGCATCTAGAAGAGCCATGGAAGGGAGACAAAGCAGATTCATCTCAGCCCAGGATCCAAAAGAGTGCAAGCTTCATATGGAATTTACCGTTGCTTTTGAAGATGTGAAAAGGCCATTCCCTAATTCAAACACAAATACCAAGAGCGTCACCAAAAAAAAGGGAAGAGGAGGAAAGAGGGAAAGAGAAGAGCACTCCAGCCCAGCGATGACCTCCAACCTAGTAGCGATGGCAAGAGGAAAAAGGGAAGAGAAGAGGAAAAAAGAGAAGGGATGGGAATTTTGCGGTACGATCATGCTCCATTATCCTTTCCAGTCGCCCTTCACCGATTTACTTCCCCAAATTCTTTCGTGTCGTAATAATGTGTGTTTGCTGGCCCCATAGCCAAGCTACGGCATCAAGCTGAAGCGCCAAGAGATTGGCCTGGACTGAATCCCATTGTTCAGAATCACATTTCAAAACTCAGTTGTGATTTTGGCCGTTGCTTTTTTCGTTTCTCTTGAAATATGTTGTTTATCTTTTGTATATTGTTATATTGTTCTTTTTCGTTAGACCTTTCATGATTTTTCATAATAGAGCTTCTCTTTGAGTTAATTCTTGGTGTCTTTCAAGCGAACTGTTTTCTGCCGAATTGCTTCGGGATGTCCGTCGGCAACTTGTCTGGATCAACCTCCAGGTGCTCGCACAGCCTGATGGAAGGACAAAAGGACAAAGCCAAGAAACGGAAGGAAAAACATGTCTGAAGCAAATGCCAATGAAACATTCATGTTGGATCAAGTTTCCCTAAACAGCTAGGAACCAAATGAATAGTGCAAGCGTGAGCTATCCTGCGTCCATGCGAGTGGCTCAAGTAAACTACTAGCTACAGACCTCTAGCTGCCCACCCCACCCCCCTAACAAACAATAAAACAACATCTTCTCAAAACGAAAATGTCTGGGGCCGCTACTTCTCAAAGGACCGAGTCTCCGTGGCATCTGCAATTGCCTGGCAGAACAAAAGGCTCAGTAGGCACTTGTTACTAGTAGCGATGCACTTGTTACTAGTAGCTTCTTGTTACTACTAGTACGGCACTTGTTACTAGTAGCGATGCACTTCCGTAAAACTCAGGCCTTCTCCCACAAGTGATTCAGCCTTTCCACATCATGGTCATAATTGTGCTGCCGAGTGTGAGCTTCCTGGTGAGAAAAACAACTTGCAAATCAAGCTTCATGGCGATGGCCTCCAACCGAATAGCAAAAGGAACCTAACAGAAATGGCCTCCAACCTACTTGCCATAACAATTACCTCCACTTAATACGCCAAATGATGGCATTTCTTCTTTGACGGATTTCTGTCAGGTCAAATTTTTAGACCCCAAGACTTACTGAGTCTACTGGCAAGTTCAAGTGGACGTCCTCGGCGTCTGACATGAAGAATCCTTTCTTCACCAACCTAGGGCTGGGAAACTGAGACCCTCTGTGGGTGTGGTGGTGTTTACAACAATCTTTATAGCTCTAAGTGTCACATTTGTACATATTTTGTGTCTGGGTGACCGTTTGGTTTTGTCAACGGGACGCTACGTGGGTTGTGCACAAGTGCCCTGCAAAAGTGTCACGCCAAAGGCCTGAGATCATGTGGGTTTGTCTTGTTTTCGGTTCGTGGCCTCAATCCAGTTTATGCTGTGACCTTCATGTTTTGGATGGTGTCC